>JAJGRW010002622.1:0-22667 GCA_025461045.1 Carex parvula | reverse complement strand
GAAAAATTCTTAAAAAATAGTAAAAATTTCTAAAAATTGTCAAATTTGGTCTCCAAGCATGTTTTTAATACGGAGATCATTTGGACGGTTCAAATCGACTTTGAACTTCAAATTAAAGATATAAACATAAAGTAAAATACTCGCTTTACATGTGAAGCACGTAGCCCAAACTCATATAATTTTTGATATAGTTTGTTGAATAATTTCTATAAGTAAGTTCTTAGCCAAAGATTACAAGCAGAAAAATATGATTTAAAAAGGAAACAAATTAAATATTTCGATTCAGTTCAGTACTTCAGTAGGCATGAAAATTTATATTAAATTTCATCATCATCATCATCATCATCATCATCATCATCATCATCATCTATTTTATTAATTTTATTATATATTATTTTGTATTTATTTATTTATTATTTTATTATCTTTTATTTTGGTTTGGGGAAGAGGGTTGGTGAGTTCTGTGTATAACAAAAATACTCCTTTGGCCGAAATTTTTTTTGTTTACATTTTAATAAATTCCAGTAATAAAGTTAACCATCGTTTTTGGTCAATTCCCAATTTAACACGGCCGCCAGATGCCGGAGCGGGACCCATATGTGGGGTACCGCAGAATGCCGGAGCAGACCCCATATGGGTCCGCACAATGCCGAAGCGGCCCCTGGGGCCGCATAATGCCGGAGCGGTCCCTTTATTTTTTATTTTAGAAATACGAAATTGTATATATGTTAAGTGTTATTTAGTTTCGAATGTAGTTTAAATTGATTTTTGGTCGTATCGTATTTTTGGTCGTTCGTTTGAAATATTTTAGATATTTTAGATATGTGGTTTCTTTGAAATTCTTTTGTGTACTCTGAAATAATAAAATCAACAAAATAAATAAATAACAACATAATCAAACAAACAAGAAACTAATCAACGAAATAAATAAGTATCTGACAAAACATCTACCAATACTACAAATAAGAATCTACCAATCTAACAAAACATCATATATCTACGGCTCTGGACTAAACACCGTCCTCGCCTTCTTCTTCCTAAACCCCCGACCCCGCCTGCATAGTGGCGTCTCGTCAGTATCTGCGGAGGATGCTGAGCTGGATGCCTGGACATCCGTAGACTGAACCAGCTCCTGTGGAACCTCCTCAATCTCGGATGTCTGCTGGACCCCAGGACCAAAAAGTGTGGTCTGTCCAGACTCAGCCTGCGTGAATAAAAACGCCTGTCTGGCAATGGGGGCGTAAAGGGAAGGGTGAGGTACCTGCTGTGAGGACTGGCCAGGGAACGGCGGGATGGGCTCTGTCTGAACATACCCTGGCTGATAGGCAGGAGGTGCTGTCTGAGTGGGACTGTAACCCGGGGAATACAGTCCATCTCCCTCTGTGCCATACTCAGTCCCAATATCGAAGCCCAGGTCCTCATCGTCTCCACCCTGTAGTAACTTACAAATTAGATAATGTATTGAATAAGAAAAAAACCACAGTTACGTATTTTAATTTAAATTATACCTCGGCAGGCTGAGTCTGGACATGTGCTGCTCGGCGCATCAACTCGACACCTCGGTCGAATGCCTGAGCGACCGTCGTAGCGTCATGGACGGGAGCAAACACGTCCTCATCACCAGTGTAGGGGACATAGACATCGGGCTCGTCAGATATGTCGTCGACCGCATCAACACCGCCCAAGCCAGCGCACCTCAGTAGTGAGTCGAGGCGCGCCCTGTACCCACACTGGCACACTGCGGGTACGTTGTGCTTGAGGATGACCTTCCCGAGCCTCTTCCATCCCCTGGTGACGGCCATCGTAGCCCCTATGACGCAACTCTTGACAAGATATAATGCCTGAAAATTGAAAAAATTATGAAGAAGTTGTACAATTGTAAATATTAATAGTTTTGAATTTGAAACTTCAAATTAAAAATACCGTGGCTGCGAGAGGTGCGCCGGCGGGGATAATACCGTGGATCCGTCCTCTACGATCCCTCGGCTTCGGTACCCGCTCGTGCGGGTTGTTCGGCGATGTAGCCCTCAATGAAGATGGTGTACGCGCCGTGATCCTGATACCAATCTCTGTAAGGTCTGTACGAATTACAACAAATGTTAGATATTCCAATCAAAAAGCCATAGTTGAAGTAATGAATTAATAAATTTCTTACACTGGCGCGACATCCATCTGACGGTCGGGCTCGGCCAATGGGGGATCTGCCTGTCCTGCCTCGAACACGTAATCGGCACGAGCAATCCCCCAGTCCTTGCCTGCAGTGGTCTCCCTGGCATGGTGCAGAGCTCGCCAGACATCCTCGCTGATCGGATGCCGGGGGCGGAGCAAGCTGGCGCATCCCGAACTGTCTCATGACCCGTCCGGGGTAATGGTGCTCGATGATCTATATATATTAATACGTTAGACTGTTTTTATTAAATTAAGTTGATTGTGTAAATAACTAGCATAAAGAAATTACGGTACCTGAAAACATATGAGCGGCACCTCTGCACGCCAGAAACGCTCCTGCTGACGACATCGCTCCGGCAATATCTCAAGATATGAGCGATGTGCGCCATCCACCTCGACCTGGAAGTATAGATTTAATATCATATATCAATTCGAACTGGAAAAAATTTAAATAAAAATAAAAATAAAAGTAAACTTACATAATCTCTGTAGGGCTCCCAAGTGACAAACTCGGCATCATCTCTGAGGTGCTCGATCTCCTGTCTCCAAAATGTGATGCCGAGAGACGCGCCATGCCCTGCACCCACCCAAATCTTGGGATAGCAGTACTTGGCGGCAAATGCAGGGCAGTTGTCCGGCTCGGGCTTGCCCCACTGCGGCACATCTGTCTTGCTAGCCAGGACTGGACGGCCAACAATCAGATGTGCGTAGGACCAGTGCTGTAGTAACATGCACGGTCCTATGAAGGTCTTGTTCTTCTTCAGGCAGGCTGTGTTAAGACCCCTTTACAAGAAAACAAAGTCATTGTTACTACACTACGATGTATACTATTTGAAAATATTTATAAGAAGGTGTTTCTTACCTATATAGGCATGCCAGCGTGGCACCTCCCCAGTTGAACCTGCCCGCAGTGGACAGGTCGCGCAGAAGCTCGAGGTAACACAGCCGCACCTGATCTCCATGCGAATCCGGAAACAACCGACATGTGATCATCTCCAAAATATAGGCGCGCAGATATCGGTCAATAACCACCTGTTATAGATTTAAATTAGAACATTACTTACAAGAAAATAAATATAATATTATTTAAATTAAATCTTGTACAAGCAAATACCTGATCTGGTCGATCCGGAAAGACCTGAAATCTCGCCCGCAGCTTTACCAAGCTGATGCAGCTGGGCGAGACCACAGTCTTCTCACCTCTCTTCTTCGCTTTCTGGAGATCCTCGTGCGGGATACCCAATAGCTCTAAGCACAATGCACGAAAATCTCCGTACTCGACGCCCGTGACCGGCTCCCCAATAATAGTCATACCCCACAGGCAACTGACGTCCTGTAGGGTGACTGTCATCTCAGCATGGGGGAGATGAAAGCTGTGCGTCTCGGGACGCCATCGCTCAACGAGGCCAGAAGATAAGCCCTCGTCAGCATTCTCCTCGGCCATCTGGGATATCTGGTACAATCCCATCGAGCGTAAAACCCCCCCGTACGCCGACTGGTACCGTAGATGCTGGCTGTTGTGACGAACCGTAACCGCATCTAAATCCTGCATTTAAGTAAATAATCAGATCAAGTTCATTCATCAAAAATTCGAGATGACAAATTTATAAATATGACAAATTTACTTACCCCAGTGGCAGCCTCTAATATCCGATGCGTTCGGATACCACAAGAAGTCTCTGACCCTGTCGGTGCGACTCCGGATACCCGGAACATCCGCCAACGCTGTCTCGATGTACTGAGACATCTCGTATGACGTGGCTGTAGGAGCATGCTGTGTACCCCTACTGGAGGATGGTCTATCTCTACTGGTACTCATGCTGTATCGGATAATATTTGGTCAAATATGAGAGTTTGGTAAAAGTCCGGTTTAAATTTGGGTACAATTCTAATTAAATTTGGTTACAATCGAATTAAATTTGGGTACAATCTAATTAAATTTGGGTACAATTCTAATTAAATTTGGGTACAATTCTAATCAAATTTGGGTACAATTCTAATTAAATTTGGGTACAATCTAATTAAATTTGGGTACAATCTAATTAAATTTGGGTACAATCGAATTAAATTTAGGTACAATTCTAATTAAATTTGGGTACAATCGAATTAAATTTAGGTACAATTCTAATTCTAAATCCTAAATCTAAACTCTAAACCTAAATCCTAATCCTAAACCCTAAACCTACACCTAATTACTACTCTACACTAAAAATTAAAACTAGAGAAGAAGAAGAAAACTTACCCGAGGTCGAAGGGATTGAAACTTTCAATGAGATGTAATGAAATCGGAATACTACGGCCCTATATATAGGCATGGGACCGCTCCGGCATTATGCGGCCCCAGGGGCCGCTTCGGCATTGTGCGGACCCATATGGGGGTCCGCTCCGGCATTCTGCGGTACCCCCCATATGGGTCCGCTCCAGCATTCTGAGGCCGTGTTAAATTTGGAATTGACCAAAAACGATGGTTAATTTATTAATGAATTTTATTAAAATGTTAAAAATATAAATTTCGGCTCCTTTGGTATTGTATTACTAGTCAGCAGTCACAAGGACATATGTACTCTTGTGTTTAATTTTCCCATCGATATGGATCCTGTTGTGAAGTTTGTTGACCTTTCGGTAGTTTGATTGATTCATATGAATTGAAAATTCAAAGATAATAGATTTGAATAATTTTCTAATTGTGATATGACATGATCCAAGCTGACTTTGCGATCTTATCTACAAAGTAGCATTTGGTTAGCTTTGTGAAACGAATCGGATAGTGGTAAAATCATATCTGTATTTGTTTTTTTTTAATTGAATATAGATACGGGTCAGATATTAAACTGGTCCGGATTGGATATTTTTTTTTCAATACTATATATATTAAAATAATATAAAAATATTATTAAAAAATATAAAAGTTCATAATATTTATTTATTATAATAACATAATTTTTTCATAATATATATGATATTATTTAGTATATATTTACTATTCAGATACGGATATGATAAAAATTTAAATCATATCCGAACCACTATCCACATGGATATTCAGATATCGAATATTCATCTAATTTTCGAATATAAATCCTAATTCAATCGAATAATATCCGACCCATTTTCACCCCTACTTAGTAGTGATACCAACCAATAAATTCCATTAATAATTTTAAATATACTTTATTATTAAGTTTTAAATTAATAACATAATGCATGTATTACTCTTTATTTTTTATTATTCACGAGATCCGCATTAATTGCAAAGCAAACTCCAGCAAGAAATTTACGAATAATTTACAAACCGGGATCCAAATATCCAATCATAGAGTGGGAAAAATGGGACGGCGGAGCTGGTTCCGTCACGAAACGGCACGATTACGGCACGGCACGCGTGTCAGTTACGTGTCGTGATTCGCGTGTCTCGTGCCGTGACTATTTGCGTGCCGTGCTCATTTTTTGAAACTTTGGAACGGTATGGCACGGCATGACACGACATGTAGTCACGCGAGTCACGTGTAATATAATCATTAAATATTGGTTTAATAGTGAATCTTGAATAAACTAATCTAAATTATGATTAAATGGTCACGCGAGTCACGTATGGTCATGATACGTTTAGACACCACGTGACTCACGTGGCGTGATCATTCGCGTGCCGTAACCACCTCTTGACATTTGGTCACGGAACAGCACGGTACGGTACAAGACCAAAGTCACAGCGTGTTAGTCACGGCACGGCACATTTTTTCCACTCTATCCAATTCCATTTTGCACTCGTCCAATCCTCTGATGTGGATCTGTTAATTTTCTACGGTTACAAACTTACAATGGTTCAGTTTTTCTTACATTGAAATATTCCTGTTGTCTGTTGCTTTCCTTCCGTAGATCAGTCAAACCAATTTATCTCGTAAAGAGCTACAACCGGTTACAGGATCGTGTAACGAGTCAATATTATTTGGTAGTGCTCTCCAAATCAGGGTTGTTTTCCAATGGGGATCGGACCAAATTCCATCCCCTATACGGTCTCAACCGTTCAATTGACGTTAGATTAAATTTTATGGACCGTATTTGGTCCGATATCCATTGGATACCTTCGATCCCAATGTCCTCCACCTGCTCCGCCTCTTTCATAGAGGTTTTATTAGAGTAGCTAAACACCCGAACCCGTACGGAAATTCGGATCACCCCCACGCACGGAGCAAACTTAAGAAATAGTCAAACGCTCGCGCTTTTCTCGCGGTGTTGCACGTCGTAACACCTTTCCTTCCGAATTCCTTTTATTCTCTCACCAGAAAGCAATAGACCGGAGAAAGAGAGAAAAAGATTTAGAGTAAAGAGGAATCTGTGAAGAGAGATGAAGTACTTGGTGGAAGTCGAACCGGCGATCCCAGGCGACGGTGAGAAGCCGTCGGTGGGGCCCGCTTACAGAAACGTCCTTGCCAAGGATGGATTCAAGGCCGTGCCAGAGAATGTTAACAGCTGCTGGGATTTTTTCCGGTGAGTCCCTTAGGTTTTTTTTTTTTTTTTCCTTCATTTTAGTCTTTTGAAAGTTAAAAGTTTGATAGTAAGGTCCAGAGGAAATCGAATCTGAAGTTCCCGTGATGGTGATCCGTGTAAAGCTTTTTGTATGTTTCAGGTCAATTTTGGAATCTGTATTAAACGCCTCAGCTTTATTTCTTTTCTCCTTTTTTTTGTTTAGTCCTGTGCGAAGCTTTCTAGTTTGGATTGTACTGTTATTCATTTTGGAAAGTTATTAGTTATTACGAATCTACGATACCTTTTAAAAGGATAAAAACTTTATGTTTTTCCATTCTGGCTTATACTGTTATACATTTTCTTTGTTTAGTCGTCATAAAGTTGTGAAATTTACTGATGAGTTGGTAGTATTTACTTCAGCTTTCAGTTTAATATTAAGTTTTTTTCTTCCTCTTTCGAGGGGTTGAAAATTGAAATGCTGCATTTTTTATACAATTTTTTTTTTCCATTTAAGTCCAATGACTATGTAATCTAACGTTTTAGAAGATAATTTATCTTGCCAGGAAAAATTTTGATTGAGGCTAAGAAGTGTAAATTACTAAATTATGTAAAAATTTAAGTTTCTATAAGATTCACACGTATCAGGATAATTGCACTGGGTTCTTACTTAAGATGGTATATGGTGCATTGTTGGCGAGCAGGAGAGATTTGTACTTGCGATTTTTAGCACACCTCTAACATTTTTACTTGATCATTTTACTATGCAGTTTGTCTGTTGAGAAATACCCAAATAACAGGATGCTGGGTCGTCGCCCCATAATAGATGGAAAAGTAAAATCCTAACATGAGAATTCTGTTTATTATTATTATTATTATTTTGTTAGAAAAACTTAATATATATATTTTTTGTTTGTTTTTATCCAACTATTTTATAGGCTGGAGATTATACATGGTTGACTTACAAGGAAGCTTACGACACTGCAATAAAAGTTGGGGCCTCTATTAGGAGCAAAGGAATTGACAAGGTAATTTCTGTTTGCAAATTTTTATAACTCATTTTAATCCAATTATTCTTTCTTAATCCAACATACCAAAATTTTCTTATGAAAACCTGTGTTGTAATTTCTTATGATACAGCCATAGGTACTCTTGTGTTTTATTTCCCCATTGATATGGACCCTGTTGTGAAATTTGTTGAACTTTGGGTAGTTTTGACTGGTTCCTATAAATTGAAAATTCAAAGATAACAGATTTGAATAATTTTCTAACTGCAATATCACATGATCCAAGCTGGCTTTGCAGTCATATATGCAAATAGCATTTGGGTTAGGTTGTTAGTGATGCCAACAAATAAAGCCCATTAATATAATAACAATATTATGTTTGTTATTGAAGATAAGGTGATCTTTGACCATTTTTTATAGACTTGACTTTTGAAATTCACATAGACTGGTTGTGGGAATACACAATAAAACAGGTGTAAACAAGGAGATATTTGTAGTTCTGTAATAATTAAATAATAAACTCACTACAGATTGCAATCAGTTGAATTTTTTAGTTTTGCTGATGGATTTTTTTTTGTTCCAATCCCGTGGTTCATTACTGTATTAAGTGTCTCTTTTTTATCAAAAAAAAAAAAAGAATAAAGAATCAGACAATGATTTTCTCTAATATAAGTTCCTATTAGTTCATTAAACTTTGCTACTCAAATATTCCATTAGGCATCCCATGCCACAGCCTGTTGGTGGTGCTGGATACTGACTTTTTATGTTGGATGTGTGAACTGTTAAATATCACCATATTGTAATTTATATACATTGTATGTAACAAATTGTTACATTTTGCTTAGTTTTGTTAATTCCATTTTTTAATACTCTTATCTAATCAAAGTTCACAATATAACCTGTAAATTTTGTATGTGTTCATCTTTTCTTATGCCAAAACCTGTAAATTTTACATTATAAGGGATTAATTGAAGCAAACATTTTAATCCTTTGTCATTTGACTCACATTTCACAAATTTTTCATAATAAGTTAAGTGTTAGATGCCACCAACAGCAGTGGCAGAGCAAGATTGCTCTATTTTTGTAATAATTTGTCCCTTCTTTGTATTTTTTGTAAATAAATTGCAGGGTGAAAAGTCTGGTATCTATGGTGCAAACTCTCCTGAATGGATCATCACTATGGAGGTAATTTTAGCTTCGTTATCTTTTTTATTCAGTCTTTTTTTTATTTCTTTCCCACCTTTGTCACTTTTTCTTGACAAAGCCACTATAAAGAATTGCATAATTAGATAACGCTGTCAGTTTTCCTTGAGAAAGGCGCTATCAAGAATATAGAATTCGATACCTTCAATACTGGTACTTGTACAAGCTAATTGGCTCATTTACCAGAAATTGTACTGGCTAAACCATAGTTACATAGGTTCTCATGTAAACCATATGCTCAAAAGAAGAAGCTGCTTTTACCAATATCTGACCTGACTCTAATCGAAATGGAGATGCACTTCATATATTCTATCGGTTAATCTACAGGCTTGCAATGCTCATGGAATATATTGTGTTCCCTTATACGACAGCCTTGGTATGTAAATCCTATGCTTTCAGCTCTTCATTTCTCATTTATATCTTTTTGAATTGAATAGAGGTCTACATTCTTTGCAAATGACCCCATGGCTGACATAGTCATTTAAATTTCATGGACTCATAAGCTTCAGGTTTAGCTAACAAAGATCTTAGTTTCTTAAGATAAATGAATAATTATGTTGATGTATGAAAGCAAACTCTTTAGTACTTTGAGTATAAAGTAAAAGTCTTGCTATATAGAAGGATATGAGAAAAGAATTGTTTAAAGAAGCTCATAAGCTTGAACTGATGCATTTTCTGGAACATTTATCACAATCCTTTTAAATTAAGGATTCATGGTTTTTTTTTTTTCCTTTTTTACCTTTTATAATAGGGGCCAAAGCAATTGAGTTCATCATAAACCATGCTGAACTTCAAATTGTATTTGCTGAAGAGAAGAAGGTTGCTGAGGTATTGATTCTCTTCCTTATCTGATCGACAAGGATTCAAGTTTTTTTGTATTTTCCAGCATTCCTTCAAGCTATCATCTGACCTTTTTTCATTTTTCATTAGGTGATTAAAACCATTTCTCACACGTCGGAGTATTTGAAAAGTATGCCTTACCCTACAGCACCAACTTTAATTATGGAGAAATTTGTTATTTCTTTTCATATCCTTGGTTAAATTAATTTGTACAAACTTTCAGCTATTGTGAGTTTTGGCAAGGTGACTGAAGGCCAGAGAGAAGAAGTCGAGAAACATGGCTTGTCAATTTATTCTTGGGATGAGTTCCTGGTTTTGGTAATTCCTTTTTATATTTCTTTGTTATTTACTTTATTGAATTTGTATATCAAATTACTGCCATTTCAGATGATACAACTGTACATAATAGCTGGTGGTTTAGTTTGAATCAGAAATAAAGACCGGCACAAGATTGATTTTATTTTGTTTTATTCTTCTTTACTTTTATAGGGAGATGGCCACAATTATGAACTCCCAGAAGTACAGAAATCAGATTTATGTACTATAATGTACACAAGTGGTACAACTGGGGACCCAAAGGGTGTGATGCTAACTAATGAGAGCCTCATAACCATGATTTTAGGCATGGATGGTGTTGTTCAAACAGTAAATCAAGAGGCAAGTTGTGTGGTTCTCAAGAGTAATTTTTTTAACTATGTCGAATTACTAATATATGGCCCTCAGATTGAACTTTTCGAAATTAGAAAAAATAAAAATGACTCATTTGAGGAACTAATCAAAGCTTTGTTTGGATTGAAGTACATGAGACTACAGTAGGTAAACATAGATTGTAAAATACAAAAAGCAGAATGTGGATGCATTATATTATCTCAAGTCCTAAACAAAAATATTATGTTAATTGATAATTAATTAATTATCAATTGTCTTTCTCAATTCAAGAGAGGAGAAATTAGTGGTTGTAAGTCGAGGTACAACAAAAAGTGAGAGGAGGCCAAACCCTGGTAGTTGGGTGCCTCAACTATAGAAAACACTGAATCTTATTAAACTACAAAAGTCCAGACAAGCTTTTTACTTTATTTACAGTAAGTAAAATTCGTAACTACCTCACACTGACCCGGATGTGCTCAAAGAGTGAACGTTTTTTTTTTTTGTTTTTTTATGGCAGCAGAGTTAATCAATAGTGGGTATGAGTTGGGAATTATTAAGTGCAATTAAAAATAGTGTTTGAGAGTGGAGAGTTACTAGAAAGGCTATGAATGGTTCAGATACATCGAATCGAGATTAATTAATTGCTCCAGGTTTCGTCTGGACTCTGGACAAACAGCTCTTTGGGCAAAACTGTCTCTTCACCTCTTTGTGCTGTTTTTTTTTTGCAATTCTTTGATTCATTTAATTAATACTAAGTGTATGATGTTATCTTCTAAAGTTGACAGATAAGGATGTTTATCTTTCATATCTCCCCCTCGCTCATGCGTTCGATCGGATTTTTGAGGAGTGGTTCATTTCCCATGGTTCTGCCATTGGATTTTGGCGTGGGGTAAAAGAACACACTTATCTTCTTCCATATATTTTTGCTCCAATAGATCATGCATTATTTATTTTAGCTTCATTGTAATTTCCATTAATCAGAGTTCACATATATGATATTTAACTCTAGAAAAGAAAATAAGATTGATACTTTGCTCTGAAAAGACAAGTATGTTTACAAATTTAACCCTATAAGCACTTATTTTTGTTCTCTTTTATAATGATCTGTAGGATGTTAAATTAATAGTTGAAGATCTTGGAGCATTGAAGCCGACTATTTTTTGTGCCGTTCCTCGTGTGTTGGATCGAATTTACTCAGGTATCTGCACTAAACACACAATTTTCTTTCATGAGATTGGTTGGGTTATGCAGTCAAGCACAGTAAACGTTCTAATTTATTTTCTCTTTGTATACAGGTCTCACGGCCAAGATATCTTCTGGTGGTCTATTAAAGAAAACTTTGTTCAATTTTTCTTTAAATCAGTACGTCTTATTCTATAAACTGCATTCCATCTTCACTTTAATAAAGGGTCTAAATTTGATCTTATTTTATTTATCTTTGTCTTTTGGTGCCTTTCAGCAAACTGGGGGGCATGAGATCGGGAGTTGGCCATGAGAAGGCTTCTCCATTTTGTGATAAATTGGTTTTCAGTAAGGTAATTTTGCTGTTGTTACGAAAGGAGAAAACATTTTATTGTTTGGTCCCTTAAATGCTAAGCATCATACCACATAGTACTAACCTGCATCTACACAATGATACCAATCTCAGATAATAATACTGTGATCATCTGGTTTGTGTTCTTTGGCATAATATCCTTTTTAATTATATTGTATTATGTTTTGTTTTGCTTCTAAAATATAGGTTAAAGAAGGTTTAGGTGGCAGGGTGCGGTTCATTGTGTCAGGAGCTGCTCCTTTGGCTAAACATGTAGAAGAATTCCTTCGGGTTGTTTCATGTGCTTATATGTTACAAGGCTATGGTAATTAATTATTCTCCTCTAATAAGCTTATCTGTCAACAACCGAGGATATGAGCGGTTTCAGCTGGAAATGGTACAGTAAGAGTACTGTCGTGTATGAAAAGTAGAAGATTCTAACTGAAGTTTACCCAAAAAAGCATCATATTGGCCACTGTACCTATAGGTGCTCTTATCAGCCAAAAAAATTCACCAAATTCATCATACACGATGACTTTTGTCAAATTCTTGGGTAATTTGGTGGTTTTTCTCTAAATCGGTTTCATAGTTTTGTCAAGGTCATAAAGCATTAGTGCTCATTTTGTACCTTCTGTCTAGAACTTGTCTCAGCAGTATCCTAGGAGGACCTGCATCACAACTAAATGTGATAATTGGTTGTGAGAGATCTCGATGGAGAACACTTGAAGAAAGAAAAATTAAGAAAAACAAAAGAAAACACTCATACAGTCTGACAAAAGTTGTATTGGTACTAGAGTGGGAAAAATGGCACCGCGGAGCTGGTTCCGTCACAGAACGGCACGGTTACGACGCGGAACAGCACGGAACGGCACGGCACGTGTGTCGATTACGTGCCGTGACTCGCGTGTCTCTGCCGTGACCATTTGCGTGCCGTGGCCATCTTTAGAAAATTTGGCACGGCACGTGGTCACATGAGTCACGTGTAATTAGGACCATTAGATCTTGACCAAAGAGTGGATCTTGAATAAACTAACTTAAATTATGATTAAGTGGTCACACGAGTCACGCGAGTCATATTTGGTCACGGCACGTTTGGGCACGGCATGACTCACGTGGCGTGACCATCCCTTGACATTTTGGTCACGGCACAGCACAGCACGTGAAAAATTAACTTGGTCACGGCACGAGACCAAAGTCACGGCGTGTTAGTCACGGCACGGCACGGCCCGTTTTTCCACTCTAATTGGTACCCTTACTCTGCTGAACCTATCTTTTTTTTTTTCTTTAAATTTCTTTCAGGTCTGACGGAAACTTGTGCTGGCTCATTCATATCTATTCCCAATCAGATGCAGATGCTTGGCACAGTGGGACCCCCTCTGCAGCACACTGAAGTCAGACTGGAATCTGTGCCAGAGATGGAGTATGATGCCCTAGGCAACACTCCACGTGGCGAGGTCTGCATAAGAGGAAAAACTCTCTTTTCAGGATATTACAAGAGAGAGGACCTTTTGAAGGAAGTCATGATCGATGGTTGGTTTCACACAGGTATGTTATATTTCTGCTTAAATTCATTTCCTTTTCTTTCTTCTTTCTCTTCTTCAGTTGGAGAACATTATCTTGTTTCAGAAGTTAAAAAAAAAAAAAATGTGGTAGTAGTCAAAATCACCCATTTGACCTTTACTGAAATTGACTTTTTTGTCCAAGTAACTTTTGGATCCAAGATAGCTCTAAAGCTTTGTTTTTTCCAGCATAACTTTTAGATTGCCATTTTACATACGAGTAGTAGCTATTTAGATTGCCATTTTCCATGTCTTGTCAATATTGGTAGTAGTCAGGTCTACCAATCAGTTGGCTGCAACTCATTTAACCTCTGTTTTTATTTGTCGGTACATTATTACTTATACTGGAAATGTACTAGGATGTTAATATGGTGGAATATTATGCGATTTGGAGAAAATGCTATATTTGCTAATCAATTTCCATCTTTCATCCAAGGGCATAGAAAAATAGAAGCTCTTTGTTATTATTTTATACGAAGGGCCTTCTGAATTAAAAAATTGGGATTCTTCACAGGGGACATTGGAGAGTTGCAACCAGACGGTAGCTTGAAGATCATTGATAGAAAGAAAAACATATCAAGCTTTCTCAGGGAGAATATGTGGCAGTTGAAAACCTGGAGAATATTTACGGACTCGTGCCCGACTTAGACACGGTAAAAAATAATTTTGTTTTTTCTTTTTCAAACTATCCACATTCAATTTCTAGCATAATGGTACTATTTGAGCGGGTTTGGGATTATCTGGTACTGCAGAGATCACAACCCGGGTGTGGTGCTGCCACATCAGCAGCATAAAATAGATTAATGCTTGTATATGCCTTTGACCAGTTCTTCTGTTGTTTACATAAGCTGATTTATTTTTTGGGGTCAGACACTTATAATAGAGCCTCCAATAGAGAATGGAACCCAAAAAAGTAAATAGCTAATAAGAGAAAAAAAAACATGGAATCAGGCAATATTCTGTTATGAACCTTGTGACTATGAAACCAATGTCTGAACCTTCAATGGCGCTAGCATTTTGTTCTTAAAGCATGTTAAATTGGCATAATACCATGTTTACCTTTGTTATATCTTTACATTTGGCTTGTATTATTTCATTTGTATTGCACAGATATGGGTGTATGGGAACAGCTTTGAGTCATGCCTGGTAGCAGTGGGGAACCCAAATGAACAGGCTCTTAAAAAGTGGGCTGGAAATAATGGGATTGATGGCCAGGATTCGCGGCACTTTGTGCAACCCTGAAGCAAAAAAGTAATCTTAGGCGAGCTCACTAAATTGGCTAAAGAAAAGAGGTTTGTTTCAATACTTTTTAAATATTATATTGTTTTTCCGTAAGTATGCAGAAATTTTATAAATGAGAAAGCATGACCGGACAGGCCGACCAAAAAGAGGAAGCATATCAAGTTATCATTTGCTTCTTGTTTACAACAACTTGCTAGTTTACCCCCACAAGAAAAATAGAAATATCATTTATACCCCTCGTTGCTTTTCCTTTAATTTTCTCAAGCTATCCTTTTCATCACTGTCTTTGACATAGATAAATGGGAGAGAAAGGAAACTAGTTTGAGGAATTTTGTAAGAAATTTGGTGAGGGTTCCATAAGTTCTGTCACATTTCCTGTGTATGAAGGGACCGATATAGTCATCTTGTGAGAGCAGAGGGATCCTTGTTAGGTTTTCTAGAGGCACACATGAGTCTTACCTCTATTTCACATTATTTCATTGTGCAAACTCATTTTTTTTTATATTCTTATATGGCAGTTGAAAGGATTTGAATTTATAAGGGCAGTGCACCTAGAGCCAGTACCATTTGACATAGAGAGGGACTTGCTCACCCCCACATTTAAGAAGAAACGCCCCCAATTGCTCAAATATTATCAGGTGATTGATTTTGCATTTGGGGTTTAATAAAATTTCCAGCATATTTTTTTCTTTATTTTTGTTTCAACTAACATGTGGATTCTTTTCCATATTTGCAGACTGTTATTGATGACCTCTACAAGAGCACAAAATAAGAGATTCAATTATACTTTCTTTCTGTGGTGCACCTTTGTGGGTCATGTAGTTTCTTCATATGTTACATTCTGATTTCTATTACTAGAGATTGTAAATGCTTTTTTTGTGATCCTTTGTAGGTCATGTAGTTTATTCATATGTTACATTCCTGATTTCTTTTACTAAAGATTGTAAATACTTTTATTTGTGATACTTTTTGTGCTTGGACATATTTGCCATGTATTTATATTGGTTGTACAGATGTTTATTTTGTGGGCCTATGTTTGTCTTTGATTCTTCCTTTTACTTAATTAGGAAAAAGATGATTAAGACCCATGCTTAAGTGCTTTATTTAATATTTTAATTTTCTAGCAAGTAATTCTTTTTATTTTGAAAAATAAAATATAAAGCTAAAAAATAAAATTTTCTTATGGCCCAGCTCAATGAGTAATCTAATAAATTCATGATTTCAAATGAGTTATGCACTCAAATAACTGCTAGGACTTAATAGTCAAGACTTCATAATTATATGAGTCGCTTACAATTCTTTATTTTAACAATTTTCATAATCTTTTAAATAAAGCTTAAAGTTGGAATTCAACATTACAAAAATGAAATCTCAAAACATTCAGAATCTAAAAAAAAAACTCACAAAATAATAGTTTGGGATAATTTTTTAAGCTTTTGACAGAAATTTTTTATAGTATGTAGCACGTATAAATTCATACACATGTAAAATAACATATATTAGAGATTATCTGAAAAAATGCAATTCAGGATATGATTTTTTTATTTTAAATTTATATATATGCACATTTGATTTGATTTTGGCATGGGGTGAAAGAACCCACTTGTATTCTACCTTTACTTTTTGGCCCTTTAGTTCTTCAATAGATCGTGCAATTTTTATTTTCAAATTTCAATATAGACATAATTAGCTTCATTGCTATTTCATTCTTCATGGTTCAGACATACATGATATATATTTAACTCTGAAAAAGAAAGATAAGATTGATATTTAGCTCTGAAAGAGATAATTATCTTTACAAATTTTACCCTATATCATTGTAAAACGTTTATGTTTATCTTTTATTTTTCTGTTTTAAAAGGAAAAAAAAAGTTTTGGGAAGCATTATTTAGAGAAAAGCAGAAGAGTGCCTTAACTCCACATAATTAATTGTTTTCTTTTCTTATACAAAAATGAAGCTAAATAAGAAATTTTATTATGGTTCAGCAAACCCCTTTGTAAACTCAACTATAAACTTATTGGATTGATTTCAAACGACAAATTCAAACTATTGAAACTCATCTACCTTACGAGTGATATGTCTACATGCGAAAATTTTAAATGTTTGAATTAATTTTGTATAAAGTCAAGTGATCAAAATTAAAAGGTTCATATTTAAAAAAAAAAACATAAATACATTTTACGTAGCATAATATTAAGGAATGCATTTACAACTTGTTGTATGCATAATATACATTTTTAATTAATTATGGATTTATTTCAAGTGATTAAATCACCAAAAATGACACTTGTACTCTAAATATAACCTAGTATATGTACACATATTTATTAGATCAATTAAATGTAGAAATATTATTTACACAACATAACCTCAAGTAATACATTTACTGTTTGTTGTATGGATTCTATTATTATGGGCATTTAATATACTCCAACTATTATCTAATACATGTACAAATATTTATTTGATTAATTTGAAAAACACAATACATTTTTACGCACTTAATTTCTTTTTATCATTTTAATTTAAAATTAAATTACTATTAATAAAAACTAGTATTATCATGATGGGTCACCAAAAAGTTGGCGAGTGAATTGATCTCATAGAGGATCACTTTGATGTGCTATTAGGGATAAGGAGGAAATAAATACTGTTAACGAATAACAGGAACCTGTTATTCTGATCTCAGGAGCGGATCTAGGATTTCTGTCAGGATAGGACAAAAAAATAATTAGTTGTATTTAAGTAGTTAATTGAGTTCAAACTCATTAACTAATCGGATACTAAATAAAAAATAATCAACATAAAAAGAACTTCGATCTAAACATGATATACAAATAAGAAATTCGGTATTAATTTTCATGAATCTATCATTAAGCTCTTACAATTGTATTAATAACTGTATTTTAACTCCTAAAATAATAAATATATGTAATAAATTAAATGAAAAAAAGGGAAAATAATTTAAAAGCAATTAGCAAATTTGGTAGATCAAGGAAAATTAAGACATTAAGTAGCTCTGGAAATGGAGAAGAAGAAATAGCAAATGAATAAAACAGAGAAAAAAAAAATAGAAGAAAGGGGATGCGCGCGAATTCACAACTGGCCCCACAAATCAGTATCACCTGACCTATCCCAGTTCATCTGAAAAAAATTATTGCGTACCCCTTCCTCTCTCTCTCTCATTTAATCTTACATGTGGACCCAAAAAACCGAGCCAACTAGCGCCAGCGAGACGGTGCTGGTTTTAAATCCAGCGCTTCATATTCTCTCCAATGTTGGACGGAATTCATATTCAGTGCAGTACTGTAATAGGGAATCTTTTACAATTACTTGATCTGGACCGTTCTTTTTTAACTTGGCACGAATCTCAAAGCCCAATAATAATGCCTCCTCAGTCAGCCCGAATCCTAAACCGGCTGAGAGTTAATCTCAAACCGTAAATAGCTAATTGTAAAAGGGAATCTTTTACGGTACCGTCGAGGATATGGATCCATCTTGGACGAGACTCACAAAAACCGCACTCAGTTCAGAGTGTTGGTCCGCATACACCACGTCTACGTTGAAATAAGGAAAGAATTTAATAGCCACAGAGGCATTCATTTCATTTTCTTCAAGTGCCGCGTGTGGTTTATGAAAACCGAGCAGTGCAGTATCTTGGTTCATGTGCTCCACGTCTATGCAGATGAAGGGATACTTCTTCTCCAGAAAATCATTCGAAATTCACAGAAAAATACGATAAAATAAAAATGGCAGAGGAGAAAGAGGGGAGGGCGAAATCGATTGCCAAAATCTAAGTCTTTGTACAGGGAGAATGAAATATAGACTCAACAGGGTCGGGAAATAATTTTTTCCAAGGTGGGGTAAGAGTTCAAAACACATTCTCTGTAAATTAGCTTTCAAAAATTCCGTGCATGAATCTCAACAAAGAAATTTTTTCACGCGCAAATCTCAATGAAGATCAACGATTAGGTTCGGAATAACAAGTTCCTATAGCATATTTATTTCCAAATAGAAAATAAATCTGTTGTTATTCATGTGCGAATCTCAAGAAGATCAACGATTACGATCGGAATAACAGGTTCAAAAAATGTTATTCTTTCCGGATAGGGTATGATCATAAGGTGGGCCCCCACCAGAAAGAGACAGCAAAGCATGGAGCCATGGAGGGAAGCAATTCAAGTAATCTACCTAACAATTCAACTAAGAATAGTAGTTCTCTTTACACTGACTCAACTAATTTAAAAGACCAAAGAATAGGTACTGAGTACTGACACCAAAAAAAAAAAAGATACACAGAAAAACAATATATAGAAGTAAACAAGCACAGTTCAATCAATGAAGATTGAAAATACTACACAATATAAATACACAAAATAAATCAAATGAAAGCTTAGTTTCTTCTCCACCAATCTTTGCTAACTTCCCTCTTGTGAGCAAATCCTTCTCCATGCTTCATTATCCAAAACCTCTCTATTTCTTCGGGCTTTCGGCCTGGTATTCGGCCCGCAATCAAGGACCATCTAATAAAAATACACAATGTTAGCCATTTAATTTTGTAAAATAAATTTGTAAAAAGAAGAAGAGATGAACTGATGATATGTGAATTTTGGGAAATATCCTACTTTTGAAGTCTCATGAATAATTGTATCCAAAAATGGTAATAATCCAAGTACATGAGTGGTCAATTACATGTGCCCACAAACGGAACCCACAATAAATGATCACAAACCAATTTTACCATGTAGCCCACATGAAATTATATTTACCATTGGTGACAGATAGCATATATATATAGCTCTTGATAGTTGTAGATTTTATTTTGAAATTATCAAAATAATAGATATAAGCTACTCAGATATGTCTAGCATTCTAGCTCAGAGTAGTACTTGAGAAATTCTCTCTAGACATTCTGATTAAATGCTGTCATAATTGAGTTCCTAATGGTCCAGTCATGAAGTTTGGTTGCATGCAATAATAAGCAAAAAAAGTAGGCAATAGTTCTGTGAAATTATTTGGGCCACTAATAGCTGAGAATTTTTTTTTCCTTAAAAAAAAAAAAACAGAGATAGGGATAGGGATTGACAATTAAAAATTTACATGCCCATTTTATGAAAATTTTGGGAATTTTTGGGTGACTTAACTATTTCTTAAATTGAATATATCAGTTGTAAAATATTTCAAATCATTTTTATTAACACTTGTGTGTGTAATGTATAACTTCTTTTGAATAATTACAAATTTGCTACAGAATCAACTATACTAATAAATTCTACTCTGTTCTGTTGACAAATATCAATGTGCTGATAAAAGCCATTTCAAAGTACCAGATTTATAAAGTGTGTTTTGAACAGTCCCTATAGTTTGGTATACACTTCCAGCCAATTATGTGAAAGTTATTAATTAAAAGTATTTCATGACAATATGATATTAATTGTTAAATTAGCATTATGAATTAGAAGCATCTTTTTAGTTTATATGAAAGAGGAAACATGCCTCACTTTTTAGGCACATTCCTTCTCTTCCCTCTTATAAAAGACAAGAATATGTAATCATTAAAGTAATTAAAGGAACATTTGTTTGACATCAAACTAATTAGAAAATCACCTTTTTTTAATAACTGGTAGATGGGATCAGCTTAGTAATGACCCAAATATCCCTAGGTTTCTATTAATTGCTAATTATCTTTCAAGCTATTTTTTTTAACATAATCAAATTATTAAACATTTGGATCAGGAGTTCTTTTATAAAACTGAAAATTAAACAAGATATATTATGCATCGACAACAATTAATCAGAAGACCTATGTTGGTTGGTCGAAAACATTTCTCTGATCTTATGTCAGAAAGAAAATAATTGTTATATGACATCTTGTCAGAATAAAGGAAACAAGACTTCTTTTCCTCAAAAAAATGCATTGAGATATGAAATTAATAAATTAATAACCTTAAAAAACTATAATTGATATAGATTTGAAAGAAGCAATTAATCAAAAGGATCTTAATTTTTATTTTTTTTAAAGAAAATTGAGTACCTGTCTCCTACAAGCCTGTACATTCTATAAATGAGATCTTCTTCCTGATCTGTCATGTTGATCATCTCCCATTTAATACTGGTAACCTCTGCATATTATATATTCACCGTGAGAGATCAGTTAGGAATGAGAAATATAATAATAATAATAATATAATAATAACAAATATCCTTTTTTTTCCTTCTCAAAAGTAGACATATCCATCCATCTGTTTCATGTAAATTTTAAAAAAATGAATAGAATTAGTGTTTAATTAAAAAATTGATGTAACAAACCTTCAAAATCAGAGACTTTCGCCTTTTGCTGTTGCGCTTTCGGTTGTTGTTGCCTCCTTTTATACATCGCTTGGCACAAAGGAGAAAATGTATATATATATATACGCACAGTACATATACCACGAAGGGTTATAGAGGTAATTCACAAGTCCGTAGTTTAGAGAAACACAAAGCAAGCGAGAGAGAGAGAACGCACCATTTGAAGGGGAAGTTAGAGCGGGAAGTTAAGAACGGCAGGTGAGGCACAATTTGTTCCCTGCACGTGGGTTTATAGACCTAATTAGACTGAAATGTGGGGCCACGCTAGTAAATTTCCCCTGGTTTTAGTTCGGTGCGTTATTCGAGATATTCCCAAGGATGGGATTCTGACTACTGAGCAAGACCAGTTGTTTTAGGCTCTGCTCATCCCTAAAGTCTGGCACGGTTTTGGATGATTGTACAAGGGTTATTCCAAGATTAGATGTGGCCGAGTTTTCTGACTCACTATGTGCAACTTCAAAAATTATTTATACCCATGAGCCCATGAGCCCATGATGGCAATGAAAATAAAGAAATAGTAAATAGGTAATATATACGCATTAATAGTTTTTATATTATATAATAGAGGAGGGTTCAAATGCCTCTATTGTTTGTGCCTCCATCATATTTTTATTTTTAAGAAATTTAATAACTCAAAATAACTTAAAAGTCAAATTAAAACCGTTGGATATGATCTAAATCATTTTCTCTATGCACGAGTAAAAAATTGTGACATTTCAACTTTGTTTTAGTTGTCATCAAGAGTTTGTAAAAACATACTAATGTGGATAATTTCTAGACATTGATTTTTCAAATGATTGATTCACATAAAAACAAAATCGAAATATGATATTTTTTTTGTGAGCACATAGAGGAATAATATAGATCACATCTAATGGTTTTATTTTGATATTTATAATTTATATTTTGATTTATTAACATTTTTAAAAATAGAAGCATGATGAAGACACAAAAAATAGAGGCGTTTGCACCCTCCTCTATAATATTATACACTTAATTATATTAATTCATCTTAAGTAAATATTAACGCTAAATTATCTTGCCTCGAGTTCAGTTAAATAAATATATAAAAAAGATATTGATAATAGTTTATTTTTATATGTTTATAGACTTAATTTATATTATTTCACTGAGAGGGTTCAAATGCATCATGATTTTGTGCTCCAATATGCTCTACATTTTTTATCTCCGTTTTCAAAGTCTGAACAGTCGATCCGAACCTCTCAACATGATCTTCATAATAAAATATGCTTGGAGATCAAATTTTATATTTTTTAGAACATTTTTACTATTTTTTTAGATAGGTACAAAATCACTTTTTCGGATGGTCCAGAATCTTCTTAAAACAGTGATTTTGTACCTATCTAAAAAAAATAATCTTTTTAAAAAAATATAAAATTTGGTCTCCAAGCATATTTTATTATGAAGATCAAGTTGAGCAGTTCGGATCGATTGTCCAGACTTTAAAAACGGAGATAAAGAATGTGGAGCATATTGAAGCACAAAATCATGGTGCATTTGAACCCTCCTCTATTTCACTATATGTGATATCTTAACTAAATATAAACTATCAAATTTTAAGGAGAAAGAGGAAGGAGAGGCTAAATTATCTTGCTTAAAAATCACACGGCGTAGTTTATTTCTTTCAAACT
>JAJGRW010002621.1:0-21981 GCA_025461045.1 Carex parvula | reverse complement strand
AAAATAAAACATCAAACAAGTCCAGAACCCCGCACTGATTACGAAGAGCGTATCTCGCACTTATGGTTCAGACATCTCGAAAGGTCCCGTAAAATCTTGCTCAACCGAGCCTACACCAATTAACACCTCTCTTTGTGGATTAGCCTAGATTAATCACAACTCTTCTCAAATTTTCGATTTGAACCAAACCCTAGATAGAAAACCAAGATTAAGATGAAATTGAGAAAGGAATTACCAAATTGGCAACATAGAAGTTAATGGAGATGGATTACTCAAAACTTATACAAAAATTTCAGATTTGGGGCAAAACCTAACAATGGAGAAAATTTCAGATCTTGGAAGAGAGTAGAGAAAGGAAATACCAATGGAGCACTAGAGAGAGAAATAATCAAGATTTTCCACTTCTTTCTTCAATTTCTCAAAGCTTTTGATGGATTTTTGGAGGGAGAAGGGAGATCCCTCTCTTTTCTCTTTGTTTTGGCGGACACACACACACACAAGCACAAGGGGATCAGACCACACATGGAGAAATGAAGGGAGAGAGAGAATTTTGCAAAATAGACCTTGATCGAGTTCAGGAAATACCATAAAACGTTGTAGACGTTTTTCGAAACCGTTGTAACGTTTTAATTAAATTCTAAAATTCAGAAGTCATGTTTTTGATCAAATTTTTACAGAACCAATCGTTACGAAACGTTTTATAACGTTGGTAACGTTTTGAGAAATCTCGCAGCAACAGAAAACTTAAGTTCAAATCGTGCTAAAACGTTGGGAACGTTTTATAATCATTGGTAACGATTTAAAGGGAATTGGAAAACCCAGTTTGAATATTGAAAACGTCACAATGTTTTAACAAACGTCTGGAACATTTTGGGTCCAACAGCTCAAATTTTTTTTTTTTTTTAACGTAACACCTTGTGACTAAGGGTAACTTTGGTCAAAATTTTATATTTGGTCATTAACCACATGAACACCTTGATCTTATGGAGTAAGGGCACCTGCCACCACAATAAGGTCTGTTCTATCTTTACTCTCCCAAAATTCAGAAACTTATAGAAATATTTGAATGAAAAAAGCCAAGAGGACTCTCATTTCCATGATATTTTATCATATGCATGACTGAAAGATGTAATGCTAATTTTGTGTAGTATTTGAGCCCATTCTACACACATGACAACATCTAGCTGTCTTTTGAAAGTGATTGCCCCCCTGTGTTGATGACTGTTGTTAGTGTGATATTATGTTTGGTGCAAATGGCAAACAGTTATGGGAACTGTCTCTAGTGTACATTGTTGGTCCCAATTATCTCTCCAAAATCTAAGTTGAGAATTGTCCCCAGGGGTATAAACTACACTACTTTGTCCTAAAGATTATAATTTAAGTATCTCTTTCTATAATGGTGATAAAATGTTGTTATATCCTGAGTAATATTGATATTGTATCACTTTTTTTCACATGTGTATATAAGACTGATCTTGAAACTTCGACCACCACTTCATCAATAATACAATATCATTTGTCTAAGATTTAGAATTCCTAAACCTCCATATTCCTTAGCTATACATGCTCTATGCCAATTAACTGAGGGTATGTTTGGTTGCAATCTTAGAATAACAAAATTAGCGTTTGTCTTATTAGAATAGCTTGTTCTAACTTTTTGTGAGAATAATTTGTTTTAATAAGACAAACAAGTTTGGTTCTCTATTCTAGCTATTATAACCCAACCAAACACCGAATAGCTTGTTCTCAAGAGTCTATTCTCAATCCAACCAAACATACCTAAAAAATCTTCTTAGATAATTGAGTCCCTTGCCTTAGAAAATTTCTTCTAATTTTATAATTGAGTCCCTTACCTTAGAAAATTTCTTCTAATTTTATCTATCTGTTTCAAAACAGCCTCTGAAATTCTATGTATAGAAATGGCATATAGTGGAATAGAAGAGAACACCGAGTTAATTAAAATAAGTCTTTTCCCAATATACAACATATTCCCCTTTCATTCTTGTAATCTACTTTCAAATTTGCTATCAAAAAGTTCCAATCTTTTTTTTTAAGCCCTGAATCTTGTAGTGAAAGATTTAGATATTTAATGGAAAATTTAGCTAACCTACATCTAACATGAGTGTCTTCGTCCATTCAAACGCACCAAGTGAATGGAGGGTCGCATCCCGGACCAGTGATCAAGTCATATTTGACCCAACGAAGACGGATAGAGACTAGAGACAATTATGAACGTGGGCCCCAATATCAGTGACTCGTCACATAGTATTGGGGTCAGTCTCCGCCACAGAAGCATCGCTGCTCCCAAGCGTGATACCTTCCCTGTGCGTCTCGTTTCTTCACTAGCAAAAAGGAAAGAAAAAAAAAAAAAAAAACTTTAGAGAGTACATCTCTCTCCCTTATCCACGGTTGATGAATGATCTGAATTTAGGGAAAAGTTAAACAGGAGCAAACAACCCGTGAGTTTCTCTCTTTTCCATTATTGCGTTGCATTTGTAGTTGTTCATGGGGGTTTCAGCGCACAATAGTTCGAATTTTATTAGTTACTGGACCATTCGATGTTATATGAAGAGCTAGGATACGATTATTCGTGCACAATTTGCCATAATTTCTTGATATGGAATTATTGTTCTCGATTTGTGCTTAGTACACTCCACAGGAATTTAGTTTCTCTTTTGTTGATTTAAAAATATTCACAGGGCTCTATTTTATCTATTACTATTGGTTAAAAGGATTGACCAGTCCACAAGGAATTACAGCTTACCCCTTAACTTTTGTACTCATGTTTTCTTTCTTAATTGCTATTTTTTTTTTCCTTTTTCCTTTTTTGTTTGTTTGGTTAGTTTGCTTTCTTATTCAATTTTTTTTTTAATTTGAATCATTGACTTTGTATTAGTTTTTTGGTTCTAACTATATATATGTTGGTATGTAATTGCCTCAGGACCTTCACAAAAAAAAAAAAAAGAGATTAGTTACGTCAGTTTATAGTGCAATTAAGATTGGATTTCATTGAAAATATGAATTACTGAGTATTCTAAAAATATTATGTTTAGGTTACCAATAACTAGGGAATCTTTTTTTACCCTTGAAGGATCTATTAATCTGAATTGTTTTGTATTATAAAAGCATATTTCAGCTTTAAACAGGATCGTTTCTGATAAATTTCATTTGACTTAGTTGGTCCATTCCTTATATAGATAAACAAAGCATCAATAATTTTGCTAGCATCGTAAGATCACATGTTTATCACATGATCTTCTTAAATCAATGCTTGATTATTGTGAAATTAATCATCTTTTCCTGGAGAGAGAAAAAAGCAAAAAAAAAAAAAAGTTAGCTAGTATTGCAACATCACATGGTTTTCTTAATTAAATGCATGCATAGTTTATCTATTGTAATAATGTGGCATGGTTTTCTTAATTAAATGTAAAGTTAATGTGAAACTGAGCCACACTTATTGGAATTCGCATCCTCTGAGATATCTCATATTTTGCGAGACTTTGTGAAAAATCTCAACCGTTCAAATATGTTCTGCATGCATCTCAAAGCTCAAATAATACTGGTCCCTGCGCTATCCCTGAATAGGCACCGGACACGTCGGTCGCGCAAAATATGAGATATCTCAGAGGATACGCACCCCACTTATTGGTGCAGGAGAATCTGGTGCTTTAACAGAAAGAATCAGATGCATACCCAAATGGACAAACTTTCTTGGTTTTTTTTTATTGAAAAATGTTAAATTAAATCACCCATAAGGACTAAAAAAACCAATCCTAGAGATAATTATGGTACAGTACTGGTCACAGTCATGGGAGGTGGCAAACTGTCGGGTCAAGTCAGGTCAAACCTGGCTCGAATTGTAAGTTGAGCGCTGGTCTAGTTGCCCGTTGGTTCCATGTTTCGTGTCGTGTCAGGCCTAGTTGTAGTTGTTTTGGTTTAATTAGGTTTTGCAGTCTGGATCGCATTGTTGGGTTTGGGTCTGGTCAGGTTCAATAAGAGCTACTAATTTTGATGGCTTTATTTATAGATTGGCGCTGGAGGCTAAATGATATTGTAGACAATATAAGATGTCAGTACAACAAAATGCTGAGCATGGGTCGAAAAGCTCGAGCTCGAGTTTGAGCAGCTCAGTGCCAGAATCAGATGATGATGTCACCATCGGTACACTTTTGGCTGAGGCCAAAAAGACTAGTGAGAGAAGTCTCGGCAAGCGCTTATCTCATCTCGATTCTATCCCGGTATTAGTTAATACTTGACAGTTTCTGTTTATTTCAAAAGTACTATTTTGTTTTAAACCTACACCCTAGTTTTAGACAACATATTAGCACCCAAACTTTCATAAATTACAAATAGCACTAACATTTTTTGCACCTTTATATTTGTTAATTGTACCATATGTGATATGTTGTAAACTATTTGCAAATGGCACCCCAAAGGTATTGTACATTTTGGCATAGAATGACTTTGTGGATGCAAAACCATGGTCAAGTCGAAATAAGGTGACTTAATGTTTCGAATTCATTCAATTAATTCATAACTTGTTCATATAAATATTAATGCGGCACTATATTTTTTATCACTACTTCATAACTAATTCATATTGGGCGTAACAAGGCCTCGTTGGAATCTGGTGCAGAACTGATACTTGCTATCAGAATAGTCTAGTAGTTATGTGTGATTTTAATATTTTATTGTTGACAGCATACTCCTCGAGTGAATGGCAAAATACCAGACTGTTGACAATGCTACTTTGGACCATGAAAGACTCTTAGAAAGGTTCTCTCTCTTTCTCTCTCTCTCTCTCTCTCTTTTTGAAAGTCCTGGCAGAGGCTGCCTAGGGTACTCTCTCTCTCTCTCTCTCTCTGTGACAATTGATGCAAGTTGAACTTTGGCTATATGTTTTACTACCTTACATTCTGGTTTTGCATTTTCTCCCAATTTTTTCAGGCTGAAAACTTATGGTTTAGCTGAACTACAAGTTGATGGTGATGGGAATTGTCAGGTCTCTTGCTTTGACAATATACACCTGTTAAATAATATAAGTTAAATTATTGAGAAAATAAGCTTACAGAAATTGATTATTTTTTAATTTGCTCATCGTATATTACTGCAGTTTCGAGCTTTGGCTGATCAGATATTTCGCAATCCTGATTATCACAAACATGTCAGAAGAGAAATTGTAAAACAGGTTATTTTAAAGCCTAAGTTACATGCTGTTTTGTGTTTATTTATCTTAAAGATGATCCCAGAAACATAAAAAATCATTAAATTTTATCACTTGTTTAATAAGTTTATTATCTTTTATATAGCTGAAGGAGTGTAGGAAAAACTATGAAGCATATGTTCCGATGGATTACAATGTATACCTCAAAACTATGAAAAGGTGTATTAACCTTTTAGCATCTCATTTCTAGTCCTAATATTATCCTTTATTTGCAAACAAGGACCTCTTTTTCCATTTGTGCACTTGACAAACAACTCATTTTTGGTTTTTTCCATGTAACACTCAATTACTACACTGAGGTCAAGTCTGTTAAGCTCACTAAATTGCTTCTAACTTTTTGATATTTGTAAACAAATTTGATTATCACCAGTTCATGGGGAGTTAGAACCCGACTTCTAGACCCTCATGATTAGATTTTAGTTAAATTAGGGAAGAGTTGTAGTACCTTTCGTACTGCAGCAGTACAATTGTTTGGTGTTTTTTTACCTCTGCTAAGTTTAAAAAAAAATTTATATATATTTGGTGCAAATTTGAGAATTTTGTTTATCATTTTCGTATACCATATATTTGTGTATAATTGGAAAAGGCACTCTTTTTTAGTAGAACAGAATTTTAGAGTAATTTAGTCAACTGGTTATTTAGTTGGTCAGCTAATTTATTTACTTTGAAACCAGGTCTGGAGAATGGGGAGACCATTTAACACTACAAGCAGCAGCTGATCGGGTAAAGCTGCATTGATTAAATTATTTTATTTTGTTTTTAAATTGACTGTAGGTTTTGCAGCTGGTTCAGTGTGCCATGTCGGTACAGCTGCGGTTCCAATTTCAGCCAAGTTCTTGTTGGATTATAAATGAAGATTCTTTGAACCAACAAAAAAAAAAAAAATTCTCAGTTTGGTTGGTATGTACTGGTACTGCTGTACTGGCCTTGACTGGTGTGATGTTCGATTTAAATACTCTTCTCTTATTTCTTTTGCTCTAATATGTTTTTAGTTTCTGTGGTAACATCTTCAAAATTATCAATATCGGCACTAAGTTACTAAATTGTAAAGATTCACAAAGCTAAATCTGCCTGTGGATGGACAACTGTCAAGTAAACTTAGTTAGTCTATGTGTACAGCTGCATATTGACCTTCTCTGACATTTATGTTGGTTTTGCAATGCTTGTATGTTTCTTGTATTATAGTCAGAGAATTTGGTATTAACTTAGCCAGCCTCAGTACATTGTAAGTGCCGGGCCAACACTAATACCCGTGGTCCTTTTTTTTTTTTTCCAACACAATATATTGTTAATTTCGTTGTGTTTATTTGGGTTCAATGGATGACTTGGGTTTGTTTGAGGAAAGATTGTGTGACAAACTTGCCTAGCTTGTTTACTGAGATGGTTATTAGCTAATCCCTGATTTAAAATTTTAGCTAACTAATGAGTTGACTTGGTCGGTGAATTAATTAATTGATTGAAGTAGTGCAGTTTGGTGCGAAGATATGTCTGCTGACATCATTCAGAGACACATGCTTAATTGAAATTAGTCCCAAGGACAGTCCTCATACTAAAGGTATGCTTCTATGGAATTATGAAATTTATTACTTCATTTTAGGAACTTTTTTGTTGTATATGAAAACTATATGCCAAATCCAAATGTAAACATCAATCATTTGCTTATGATAGCTTGGTACATCTCTTTTTTCTGGGTGGGGACAGGTATTCATGTATTGAATTGCCTCAACAAGTAAAAGTTTGAGAAAGAGATTGCCGTATCTCATCAATTTAGCCATCCCATCTATGCTATTTATCATGGATTATATAATTTCAGAGTTCTGGCTCAGCTTTTGGAGTGAAGTACATTACAACTCATTGTATGCTGTTGATGGTAAGTTTTTCTTTACAAATTGTCCTATGGGCAGTGGTGGAGTCAGTGGGGCAATAGTTGGGTCAAACGACCCCACTGAGAGTTGCAAACTCCATCTTTAGACTATCTTTTGTAAAAGCCCCCTTAAAAATAATTGATTGACACCCCAGCGACTCAAATCTACCTCCGCCATCTTGGGTCCTTCAGAAAATCAAAATATCCTCTACACTCGAGCAAATTAATTCTTTTGCTCTGTGCACCAATAATAATGGTAAGGATTGAGAACTCCTAACACTGCACCTCGAAGCACACACAAACACACCCCTGCACAAAAAAATAATACAATAATAATTATTATTACTGTTATAATAAAGAGTGAGTCTATGGTACCATGCATATCACGGATTGGTCCGTACTACGGATCAATATTTTTGTTTTCAAAATCCTAACGATATAAACCGTTCAACATGATTTTCATATGAAAATATACTTGTGGGCTAAATTTTCTATTTTTTAGAATTTTTTTACTATTTTTTTAGATAGGTAGAAAATCACTGTTTTTGGATGGTCCAGAATTTTCAGATCAAGTGATTTTCTACCTATCTTAAAATATAGTAAAAAAATTCTAAAAAATATAAAATTTAGTCTGCAAGTACATATACATGTGGAGATCACGTTGAACTGTTCGGATCTACCATTAGGATTTTCAAAATGAAAATATGGTTCCGTAGTACGGACTAATCCGTGCTATGCATAGTACCATAGACTCACTCTATAATAAATGTGTATACCATTATCTTTCCTCAATACTCTGTCTGTTTGTTTTCTAATATTTGTCTCCTGGGGACATCACAAATGATAAATATGTTTCACAGGAGCACAATGCGTATATTATTCTTAAACTCGGTATCAGTTGTATAGAAAACGTTTTAAAATCAATCCTGTGGTATATCTTTCCATTTTTGACCTCATGCTTTGTGAACATTCCCATGTAGATCTTCCCACTCGGGTTGCGAAGAAAAAGCACTGGCTGTTCTAGACTTGATTCCTTTAACATACATGTATCCATTAGTTATCTGTATGTTTCTTTGGATTATTAGTACATATAATACAAAGTTTGCCTAAAATGCTGTACAGTTTTGACATTTTTTTTTTCTTAGCCATAGTAAATTCACCTAGTAGTGTCTCTCTGCTTCTTGTCTTTTAGTTTTTTCAAGGATAGAGAATTTGAGATGAGTTAATTATACTGGCTTAAGCCGCAACAAAGTTGGTTCGTTGATGGAACTGATCCATTGACCTTGTAATATCCAAGTAAAGCATCGCTAAAAGAGAGAACCACACAAGCTCCAATTATTTTAACATAGTCCTTGAACGGAGAAATTACCAGAGGAATTTGACCTAGAAGTTGCTAACACAGTCGTTGAATTAGATATGATCAGATATTTATTATTTAATAATAATAGACGATAGAATCAAAATTGATACAGACGGATTCCAGATATAATACCTAAACAAGATTGTTGTGAATTTGTTCCAACATTGAAACACATTTTGGATGCAGCTACCTAATTTCATACAAACGATCTTGATATCATCATACATTTAGCAACTAGATCCAAATCTGCTGAAATCCAAAATCTAGAATAGTAATGCTGAAATCTCTGAAATTCGAATCCAGTCGTTAAACTGTTTCGAGATACGTGCATAAAAAAATTAGCTGTTTTAAGATGCGTGCACTGAAAAAGTTAAACGGCTGGATTCGGAATTTCAGAAATTCCAGGAATACTGTTCATGTATCTCAGATTTCAGCTGATTTGAATCCTTAGCAACTGGGGTTTAGTTAGTTAGAAAATGGGGAGTCTTTTATTTTTTATTTCGATGCAAAGCTAAGCAAATGTCTTATGTTGTGTGAAAATAGAAAGATAAAACATTTTGATTATGAATATTCATTCAGATACTAGAGAAAATACAAAATTTCTATCCAAAAATTATACATATATTTTTTTTTGAAAAAATTTGATTGTCCATCTTGAGTCAATAATTATAATAACATGCTTTGATTAAATTAATGTGGAAATATAAAAAAATTAGTACCAACTTATTTGGAATTTAATTCATTTTTTTTAACATAATAGTGGATAATTTTTACAAGGACATGATGATCATAATTGTTTTCCAAAATCCAAATTGTGTTGTAGTATATTTGGATTATAGTGTTAGACTCTAATCAAAATTAATATGTTGCGAAGGAACGGGTAAAGATGTTATGGTTATAAGTTTCATTATCAGAAGGGACGAAGAACAAATTCAATTGACATAATTTGTACGGACCAATTTTGCATTTTAAAATCTCAACAAATGAATTCAGATTTGACAAGAAATAAATTTGTTTAGGTGAAAAGACAACTTCACCTTTTTTTTTCTTTCTCCCATCTCTAACACAAGGATTCAAATTTGCTGTAATTCCAATGCATGAACAGTGTTGCTGGAATTTCTGAAATTCAGAATCCAGCCGTTGAACTGTTTCGAGATACGTGCACAGAAAAACTAACTGTTTTGAGATGCGTGCACAGAAAAAAGTTGAACGGCTGAATTTGAAATTTCAGGAATTCCAAGAACCTTGTTCATGTATTTTGGATTTCAGCTGATATGAATCCCTAACACAAGATCCGGATAAAAAAAAACTTCCAATTCACCAATCTTATTTATTTTGTGATCTCTATGTTTGAACAAAGTATATCTATTATCTTTTAACTTTTTCGGTGGTGATATGATTATTTGGATTAGGTTTTCAGGAGCATCCTATATGTAAAAATGAGCGTATTATATTCAATTCCTTGAGATTGAATTCCTTTTATCAAACTAACATTAAGATGCGATTTTTAAGAGTGTTATAAATAAAAGTTTTTGATTAATGAGTTTTGATGGTACCGTTGGTTATATATTTAGTTGCCATACTTGTAAAACTACTCATGGCACCACGAGTTCGACCGTGGCAAAAATTTGCTAGAAAATATTTCAAATGTATTTATTTTGTGTGACTCGGTCATGTATCAACTTTTAATTTTTTAGGTAACAAAATTTTTAAATTGTATATATCAAAAGAATTGTTAATTGTGATCTATATTTCTATACTTGCACATAAAACTTGTCACTTATTGATTTATTTATTTTATATGAATCAATAAGTTGAAAAATCAACGTCTCAAAATAATTCACTTCAGTATATTTTACAAGTTTTTTTAAAAGAAAGTTAAAATGTCATAATTATTTACATGTGCATAGAGAAAATGATATATTTCATATCTAATGGTTGTATTTTGGCATTAAAGTTTAAATGTTTAAGTTATTAATTTTAAAAAATAGAAACATAATGGAGGAAAAAAAAAATGAAAATATTTGAACCCTCCTCAATTTGTTGTTTATCATAGAGGGTTAAAATGCCTCATATCTTCTGTGCCTCACATCTTTTTATCTTTGTTTTAAAGTTCAAATAGTCGATCCAAATAGTTCAACATGATCTTCATATTAAAAATTACTTGGAGACCAAATTTTATATTTTTTTTTTGGTATTTTATTTACTATTTTTTGAATATTAAAACGTGCTTGGAGACCCCTATTAGAGGCAATGAAGATTAATTAGATTAAAAATTGGAAAATACTTACTCGATGCTTGTCGACTTTATGAATATTGTTAGCATATATACGCTAAGTAAAAATTATGTTTTAGTTAGTTGTCTAATTTTTGGTAGAAGAATACATTGTTTGTACTCATTTATGTACTTTCGGATTTCGGTTTGGATAGGGGTGTCAATGATATCATTTTTTAACCGTTTACTCTATTTGTACCGTATTAGATAAGACTGATATGGGTAAGGTTTTTTTTTGTTAGCTTATCAGGTATGGGTAAGAATTTTTTTTCATTAGCTAAACGGGTAAGGGTACGGGTAAATGTTATTTTGTACACGTTACCCTACAGGGTAATTATACAACAATGTTTGAGTAATAATTAGTGATAGTAAAATTTATTTGCGTGATATTTTATATGATAATATTTGAGTAGTAATTAGTATGTACTTTTGTTATTTAGTGTATGTTTTTTGTTATAAGAAAAATGTCAAACATATTATTTTATTTGCATGTTTTATTATTTAGTTAAATAATTGAATTTGTCGGAAGAAATATTTGTGTTTTTAAATTTTCTTGTTTTGTAAAAAATAATTTAGTCAGAATTGATTTGCACATTTGTTTTTTTTTATTAGTAATGTGATTGCATATGTGTAAAATGAATGGCTTTTGATGTTCTATTTATAAAATATATTAAAATTAATTATTATATTAGTATTATTCGTTCTTCACATGCTATCGTTTTGTTACCCTATAATTTTAACGGATAGAGGTAAGATAAGATTAATTCTTAATTAATAAAGGTAAGTTATGATACGTTGGAGATTTTAATTTTTTTATCAAGTTCGATTCGGATTTTGATGTTGAATTAATCAAGTAGGTTAATTCTTTCGTGTGAGATTTTTAAATGATTTTATTGGTTTCTAATTAAGTAGCATTCATAACTTTCTATTATTATAATTTAAATTGAATAGCAAGGTTAAGACTGTCTACTACAGAATCGCTGTTTGACTTTTGTACTGCATTGAGCCATTTTTGCGCTGCAAATATCCTCACCCCAGGCACTGAGGTTCAAAGGATGAGATTTGGAGTTATGATAGATTGCTAAATGCAAACCCAGCAGATGAGGAGCAGTGGCTTCCATTGCTCATCATCTCCTTGTTGGTTCATGGTACAGTACACTTTTATAATTTGGAATTTTGACTATTGAAGGTAATAATAACTGCATTATCTGCGAAATTAGAGTAACTAATGTTGTTTTGCGAATTCTGTTCAGCAATAAGCATGCTTACAGAAAAAAAAAATCGTTTTAAGGATCAAATGTGGGGAAATGCACTAATAGTAAACAAGAAAAAGGTATAAAAACCAAACTGTCTTACAAAGAGGCATTAGGTTTAAAGAAGTTAACAACATCTCTATGTTTAGAAGCAGAACACACAGAAGGACTGGTCATACTGCTTTTACTGCCCATAGAATTTGGAAAAATATTTTTTTCATCAAATCATCAGAACTTAGAACAAAAACTTCTTTAATTGATGGCATTAACCACAGCATGCAAATAGAAGTTCTTTTGCTGTCCATGTTACCTCTGCAAGATCTTGCAATATACGTATTGTCGCTTTATCCAATGGAAATAGCTTAGGTAGGCATTCTGTTGAAAGAAAGAAAGAAAGAAAGAATTAGAAACAAGGACCCTTGATCTTGCACAAAATTGTAAGAACCTTCAATCTTCCCATACCATTCTAGAAATGTTTTAGCTTCACCTAAAATGCACTTGATTAACAATTACATAGGTATACCTAAAGTAAGCTTCAATGGCATTTAGTTTACAATTAATTCATGCTCAGTTCCAGAGTTAAGCACAAAAGAAACCCAACAATATCCCAAAATAAATGCAAAACCAGTACCCAAAGAAATTACAAGTCACCCTTTCATTGTGCAATTTGTTTAATTTTCCCATTAACGTTCAACTATGTACCACGCCTTGAATAACACCCCATTTAGCCTCGAGTGAGGCTACGGTGCTATGCATAGCACGGTTGGGTCTGTGCTACGGCTAAATTTTTGAGTTTTCAAAATCCTAACGGTCGATCCGAACCGTCCAACATGATTATAAAATGAATATGTAATTGCAAACCAAATTTTACTTTTTTTCGAATTTTTTACTATTTTTTTTAGATGGGTAAAAAATCACTTGATCTAAAAATTCTGGACCATCCAAAAACAGTGATTTTCTACCTATCTAAAAAAATTCGAAAAAATGTAAAATTTGATTTGCAAGTACATATTCATTTTATAATCGTGTTGAACGGTTCGGATTGACCGTTAGGATTTTGAAAACTCAAATATTGAGCCATAGCACGGACCCAATCCGTGCTATGCATAGTACCGTAGCCTCCATTTTGCCTTCGCAGAGTAATATGAAATAATCAAATTTACCTTCGCATTTTGCAAAATTGAGAAGTGAAATAGAAGCAAGGACCCTCTCCTCCACAGTCTTATCATAACCTAGGCTCTCCAATAACCGAGGTGCTAGAATGGAGCACGCTGATACTAGGAAGCTTCTAGAATAATGGGAGGAGGCGAGGGACCCACTCAACAGGGCAACAGTAACAAGGCATGACCGTGCCAGGGTAGGTGTAGAGTCTGATATGCAATTTGATAAGGCGACTAAAAGCCTTTTGTTATTGCCAGTTTTCGATAGAACAGTTGCAAGGCTTTTAAGATGTTCTTCCGTTAGTTCCTCTTCCTCCTATTAAATGTGAGTGTCACTTAATGTCTCTTTTTACATGTGTATAACAATAGGTATATGTATTCTGCATGTTTATGTGTGCGCACTTTATGGGTTAATCTGAGTTTGAAGTCTGTGGGCAAGTGTGTTTTTGCTTTTTTATTTGGTAAACTATCTTTGTTGTATGTTCATATAAGTGGATATATGTCAGTTATTTGGAAATATCTCAGTTCTAGAGTTACAAGGTTCATGATTAAAAATTTATAATTTGAGCATTAGGTTTTAGTGTGTCTTTGTGTAATAATGGGTTTAGAGTTTAGGATTTAGGTTATTTTAGGACAAGTGCTTGTGAAATAATGAGTCAGTGTAATATGTATAAATCAGATGTGAGATTGTTGTATAATGCACAGTTCATATGCCAGCAGCATCAATCTAAGCCAGTAACATACCAGTGTCAAATCCTGAACTTTATATGGCTCCACACTCCTGAAGGAATCGCCCATGACAGTATCATCCAACCCAGCACGCCTCAACAATGTGGCCTCTGACGTTGATTCGCCTGATGAGGAAAACCGACCAGCCAATTGGAGAAGAGACTTGGCACACTGCTCCTGCAACTTTCTGTTCCGCGAGCTGTTCTCCAATGCTGATACAATGGCATCAACAGCCTCTTCTCGGTATATACTAAATTGCAAAGGGTCTCCCTGAAATTTGTTGTACAATTGAAGAGTAGTATCTCATTTTTCTTGTTCTTTTGTTTTATTATAAAAGTGGGGTGAAACCCACCTGCTTCATTGAAACAATTGTTTTTACAAACTAAAGAGGTACCAAACAGTATATACCATGGTAATGGTCCATACAAAACAAAGTCATTTTTTTTCTTGTTATCTATTTTTTTTTTTTTACAAGATACAGATTTAGTTTTAATTGAGGATTTACAACAATTCAATTTTAAATATTGAAGTTAATCGAGCTTCTGCTTATTGAGGATTGATCAAGGCTCAACTCTGGCTGATTCCAAATAATATCATTGTTTGTATATCAATAGTATAGGCTAAAGGAAATCAAATGGAGCAATCATTAAGGCTAAATTTGAGGTGCTATTAGCAAATAAGGGTGCAGGAGTTACTTGAGAATACTTAAAGAGTCAAGTAGAGGCTTAATCAGTTAGTTGCTTGCACAGTCATTCGGTTACGCAAATCAATTGCTCAATTGGGGTTCAATTGCAAAGTGCGACCAGCACCAGTCTTCTACCCGACATAATTTTAATGGACATGCACTCAGATTTTCCATGCTTCCTTGATACAAGATCATTGATGTAAATAGGAATTTTTATCTTTCTGAATGAAAATATCCATACCAGGAGATCAAGCTGCAAAAGAAGAGCTGCTGCCAGAGGTCTTTGTTGGATGGGAGACTGTTGGAGGTACACCAAAAGAATATGCATTGTATTCAAGCTTCCTTCTTGCTTCAGCTCTTTTAAAAATTTCCTGATCTGACTCGCCCTTTCAAAAAAAAGTAAAAAGTGCATTTGAATAAGGTGTAGAGGGAAATAGCACCTTGCACTCTATCTTCTAGTAATGATAAACTTAATAACCGTACAAGCTGGTGCCAGTATACATAATGGTATACGAAAAGACTATAATAATCTTCAACAAAAAACAAAGTAAATTGAATTTGACCTCTATGGTCATAAATTACATCACAATGGTACCATACCTGTCAAGACACACAAGCTCACTCAGCAAATAAAGTGCAGCCCCGCTTGACTTGAGTTGGTTTCCAAGAAGCCACTTGATGACACACTCCTTTCTCATATGCTCTACTAAGTATCTCCGACAACTTCCCTCGTATCTTACACAAGCAGACAGTAATATAACACAACCCTTCCTTTCCTTAACATCTCCCATTTCAAGTCCCTGTATGAGCACCTTCAATCCACCAAGTGCCACCAGTTGTTTTGCATTCTCACTATTTCTATCCACATCACATCCCATCAAAGCTGATATAATAAATATAAACCAGCAGTCTTTGGTGAACATTTAACACGGAACCAGGTCTGTGGCTCCTCTCCACAATCCAGAATGCGCAACACTAATTGCATCCAATCGAATGACAGCATTTGTTTTGCCTTTGGCTTTAATATATACAGTACCACAGCTGTCTTTAAAAAGAGGTTTTCTATGTGCAAAAGGCGCAGAAAAATCTCCAATTGAGGATCTGCATTTAGAATTATATGCTTGATAATTTCATCTTTTGTTGCCAGTTCAGCTAAAAGAGAGATTGCCTTGTCTAACACTTCTTCATCTTTTGAAGTAGAGGAAATCTCCAAAATACCCTCTATGAAGGACGAAGTGGATAAGAAGGGCTGTAATGTGGGTCCCACTTGCGAATCTGACCAAGCTTTGGTTAACTCACGTATAGCTGTTTCACATAATTTGAGGTTGTCAGAATTTGAGATCAAGCTGATAGCCTTTTCTGGGGTTAATGGAGAATGTTTCCCGTTTGAATTTGTAGGACTTTTTGAAATTGACACGTCTTCTTCTCTTTTAATGGTTTTGGAGTTACAGTAATCACATTTCTATGTGAATCGCTTCGGCAAGAGAATAGCCGAAAAGAGTAGGATTTGCGCGAGGTTGGCACCACACCAGTATTCCGTGCCATGCCAGCAATTGGAAGCACTTCACTGACCTGCTCTTTCTCTTTATACCCTGTGCCACTCTGTCTACACAAAAAAAGCAAAAAACAGCTTAGAATTTGTAAAATTAATATATCATATAGGACTTGTCAGAGTCAATAAGTTAGAGATCTTAATAGTATGGCACTGCTCAGTTTTGGCACCAGTCACTAAAAATATTAGAGACCATAACTAATCTAGAAGTTCAAAACCAATGTAAAAACCCTCATCTTGCAAGTCTCCCGATAGTATTATGTATCCAATATACATGAGCCCTGCTTTGTAGGGTAACATTATTGAAACAATTATAAATAATTTTATTTATGTTGTGATTACTTTCTATTAGGAATAAACTGCTACGCCTAATACTTTCCCTACAAGCAGCTTGCAATCCTCCAGGATCAACAGCTATACACAATTATGATTAGCTCTATTTACAATCTTTGCGCTGATACATCGAATTATGTCTCAATTGAAAACCCATGTTATATTCAAATGATTTGCGAATTGGAACATTTCCATAAATGCCTTTGGAAATCATCAAAGCATCACAAAATTCATTTGTAAATGAGAAATACCTCACATCACATACCCCCCCATCCTTCGTTAATTTTCTCTAACCCCCCCCCCCCCCCCCCCCCCCCCACCCACCCACCAACCCCCCCAAGTCATTCTTGAAGAGCCCATACTTCCCATACTGCATTGTGAGGCAAGAAGTCTGCTGTCAAAACTTTTGAATATAATTGTAATGATAGGGGTAAAGATGATGTGGCTTTTTTTCTAGGGTTATTTTAGATATTTCTCATTCCAGAGGGATACACATGAAATTTTAGATGTTCAAAGGTATGGAGGACACTGTCCAGTTGCATAAAATAAAGAAAGAAAACAGTACACTCACATGATCAAGGTCCCTATATATGCAAATGTTTTGTTCCTCATCTGCATGCAGATCCAATTCCAGATTGTCTGATTTTAGTTTAGTGCCATCAATCTTTCTGATTCTATATCTTCCTGCTCTGCAGTTTCTCCAAAAATGGCTCGGTACCTTAAAAATAAGCAGATGAACAGGTCCAAACTAAATTAAAAATTTCGCAAAAAAAAAGGTGTATCTACCATCTTATCTAGAGTTGAGACATAAAGAGCTTTATGCCCCTCGAGAAGCTCAAACTTATTTTAACTTCAAGAGGGGCTTATACGTTGATACTTAAACTTTCAGTGTTCAACGTATCAGTCCCTGAAATTTTCATCATGTTGCACGTGCCTAAATTTATTGTCATGGAATTTTTACTGCATGGTCTTTCTATTTCAAAACAGAAGAAACAGGATAACAAAGTTGGCGATATTGACGGTGAAATGGGAAAGAGTTTGGTTTTCAGCAGGCAAAGATATAAGATAGCAAAGTAACAAGTTAGAAAGTTCAAATTTCAAACTGTACAGGTACCAACATTGCATATATGGAGAACTTGGTACTATCAAGAATACCAGCTCAAGATAAGATGCAAAGCACCCTTAGCATCTCAACATCTACCTCGTAATTTTTTAAGCGGATTAAAAGCCCTATAATTGTGTATTGCTCAATGGAACTAGGGAGAAAGGGAACAGGTGACCTTTATCGTTCTATAGAGGGGAATGAAAAATGCATCTTTTTCAGGGGCCACATAATGATATTTTCGTAGATTTATAGGGATGAAAGAATATGAATTTAGATAAATCTCACACACAGGCTTCTGTTGATGGTGCCCCTGGAGAGAGAGACTGATCTTTGACCTAATGTCTCAACAGAATCAGTGGGCCCTTGCGGCAGAGGCACGTTGGGAACTGGGATAAGGGCATGGGCCTCAGTGCCTCCCTTCAACCAATCCTTGTAGTAGGTTGCAAAGCGGGTTGTGCCGTGATCTAAATGATCATTGTATGCCCGTCTCAGACTCTTCATGCGTTGGTCCTGCTGTACTGAGTTGCACTTCTCAGTTAACTCGGCCTCCTTGTTGTACCACACCTGGCACAAGAGATGAGTAAAAATAAAATTAACAAACTGGTTGTTCAGGATAAGATGATTACATAAGCATAAAAAATATAAGTAGTAAAGCAGGCTCATAATTTAGAAGATTGGATATGAAGGATAACGATATAAATCCACAAATAATAAAGTGAATTGACAAACACTTATAATGACATGAATTGTTTATCAAATGCCCACTTTTGAATATTATAAATATGGCCTCACATGATACCTTGTTTTTTACAATATATTCCTTAGAAAGATAAGAACACAATACTTCATACTCTCTTTTGTTCCAATTATCGTAATTGTAATAAAAAAGCAGAAGCCAACTGATGCAGCAAGAAACCTGACCCACCTTTAGGTGTAACAAATGGGGCAAGAAGAAATGATCCCACAAGTCAGGGAGAAGGCTCTTTCTAGCCAGGTAAGGCGCATCAGTGAACACCTGGAGCATATGCCGAGCCGAGGCCAGGTCATCTCTCTCTATCCGGTACAAGACTGAGAGATACAGATGTGCACATGCTGAGAGGTGCGAGTTTTGTACTCCACACGTGTACCCGGATCCGTTAAGTGCTGCTGCCACACTCAACAGCCTTATTGAATTTCGCAGAGACCGAATCTTTAAATCACTTTGTGTTGTAGATTGCTCCTCACAGAGCTTATCGGTGGCCTCCATGCCGAGCTCAAGATTTGTCAGAACTGCACAAGCCCCACGTGTACAAGCCGTGACAGCGAGGCACTTCTCCCGAACTGTCTGTCGGAAGTTGGGATCTTTAATGAAGCGGCCAGCATAGCCCGAGAGGATGGAGATGACTGTGTGGGCTGCATTCTCGTCGGCCAATAACAGCTCGTCACATGGCAAGGAGGGGTCGGGTAGATCAGGACCGGTCGGGTTTGCATGAAGTCTCTTTGATTTTCTTGCTTTTCTGGGTTTTGGGGTTTCTCTGTCGATTGAGACTTCTTGGGCTAGGAGGTCTCTTAGAGAGGAAGCCATAGGTTAATTTGGGGAGGAGAGGAGGAGGAGGTTATGGCAGAGGCAGTAACAAGTTGAGTTTCTCTGAGGCATTTGAGCAAGCAGGTCGTTCGCAAGAGAAGTGGGCCTAACGTTATACAACAAAGGGAGGAAGCGGACAAAAGAAAGGGGGTGGGAGGAGAGACGAGAGAGAGGGGGGTGATCGTGTGAGACTCGAGCGTATGTTGGGAGAGTGTGTTGTCGTTGTACTATGCTCTTGGAATTATGTGGGAATATTAGAGGAAGAGAGAGAGAGAGCGCAAAGAAAGGACCGTTGAGGGATGGTAGTATGGAGGTTGGCGGGAATTCACATCCTCCCCGGTACCGTGGGAATCTTTTACCATTATTGGATCTGGACCGTTCTTTTAAAATTGGCACGAATCTCAAAGCCCAATAATACTGCCCCTGTGATAACCCGAATCTCAAAGCGGCTGAGAGTTAATCTCAAACCGTAAAGTGAAGGGAATCTTTTACAGTAATGGTGAGGATACTTGTTCGGTTGGCGGGAGCCACCTTGCTAAGGTCAGGATCCCCTATAGTAAACCAAATTTCAAGTTTAGATATGGACTGTCCGATATATAACAGGCCATTCGAGCTGAGATGGAATGCACGGAGCCATTTAATATTAGCGCAGAGCAGATCGAACGGTCCAGTGCAAACTCAAACTTTGAGTTACTTTAGGAGATACGAATTGCCTGCGAAATCGGTATACTGTGTACAGTGACGCTGACACGGCAGTACATACCAATTCAGATCCTCCCGGTACCGAATTTTTAGAATTAGTGAATCTGAATCGTTCTTTTTAACTTGGCACGAACCTAAAAGCCCAATAATATTGCCCCTTGCACTAGCCCGAATCTCAAAGCGGCTAGAAGTTAATCTCAAACCGTAAAGTGAATGAAATCTTTTAGGGTATCTGAGAGGATACTTTTCCAGCACATACAGCCATGCATTGAAATTTTTGGAGATGCCACGCAGATCTTGGCCGTCCATTTATACCGGAAGGCCTTGATTTTACTTTAGCAAATATTCGTTATGTATCCGTGAAATAATTCGTTTTTCTTGCAAAATATTATTTTTGTTTTTGTTAGGTTAAGTACTCTTCATCAAGTATTTCAAAACCCTATCTCTATCTCCCCCAATAAATTTGTACAAGATCAATTTTTTAAAAAAGAAATGAAAATTATTATCTAGGGAACGATCGTGCATGTGCCAATTAACGAACATTAATGTAACATTAATGTTAGTACAATATTGATGCACTGGAAAAAAAAAATAAACCATGTCTAAATACAAAAAGTAACACGATTGTTTTTTTTTTTGAAAACTTGGTAGCGAAAAATAGCACGATTGTTAGCAATCCACTTTTCATAAAATACTAAAAGTAAAGCCACACAGTTAACTAATTAATGAAAGAATGAGAAGTTTTAGAAATCGTTGGTGTGATTTAGTGTAGAAAATGAATAATTAGCACCTGTACATGTGAGAACTTTTTTTTTTTTTTTTTTTGACAAAAGGCCCATAGGCATGTGAGAACTTCTTTGTAATTTTGGATCTGACGACTCTGCTGCTCTTCCGAGAGAAGAGCAGGGTTTCGATCTCAACTATTTAAAATTTTTTTTTTCACGTATCTCGATAAAAAAACTTTTTCATGCACAGATTTCAACAATTTTGAATGGTTGAGATCGGAAAAACAAGACCCTTCTCTCGGAAAAGCAGCAGAGTCCGTTCCTGTAATTTTCCCCAAAGTACCAAGCTATCAGTAGCCTAGTGGGGACCACAAACAGATGGATATACTGCGAGTCTGCGGGACTGCATCCCTTGATCAAGCCCCACACCTCTGCTGATATTCGCCATTGTACTTGTTTTAAAGATCTCAAATTATTTGCATTTGAATCAAAATAATGATATATTAATTCGGAACTAACAGTAGCAAAGATGGAGCTAGCAGAGAGTGAGCGGGTCAATTATAGTGGAAAAATCGTGACGTGCTGTGTCGTGACTAACATACTGTGATTTTGATTCGGTGTCGTGCCGTGATTAAGTTAATTTTCACGTGCCGTGTCGTACTGTTACCACAATGACGAGGAGTGATCATGGCACGCGAGTCATGCCGTGATCAAGTCGTGCCATGACTAAACGTATCATGATAAAACGTGTCGTAACCGGTCAAGTTAGTTACCTTTGATCACATTTGACTACTTTTTACGTAATTTAAATTTGTTCATTAAAAAAATTTAGAATTTTTTTCCAGAAAATGTGGAAGGTTCTTTAAAATATTAAAATAAAGAATAGAAAAAAATATGTCGTGACTAAACGTGTCGTTTTTCGTGTCATGCCATGACCAAAACGATTTTCGTGTAGTGTTGTGTTGTGTCTTTTTTACCAACAGCTAGTCACGACACGCAAATGATCACAGCACGGAACACACAAGTCACGACACGTAATCGACACTCGTATCATGTTGTAGCCATGTTGTTTCGTAATGGAGCCGGCTCTAATTTATTATTTTTTCCACTCTGGAGTCAATTCAATTTATAAAAATGTATTTAATAGTTTATATTTTAGATATAGTTTAAAGAGATTTCATAGATCTCTCAAATTTGACTCCATTAAAAATCAATACTAATTTTAGTAAGGTCCTCATCATATAATTCTAATTGCTTTAAAATCCAACATGATAATAAGGCCTTGCATAAACTACTAGCAAAACACTAAATGTGCATATATTATCCTTGTGTAACACAAGTATACAAATTTTAGCATACATGTATATTGTATTTAGTTTCCTATTAAGAAACTTATAATAGAAAAATCTTTAATACTATTAGGAATGCGGTTATTTTTTCTTCTAAATGA
>JAJGRW010002620.1:0-137586 GCA_025461045.1 Carex parvula | reverse complement strand
AGAAAAACGATACATGAAGTATATCAAGAGGGCTTTCTGTTCAGAATTGCCATTTTCTAGGTCATGGATCACATATTTATTTAGCCATGTTCATATATGCTACCATGATACTTCATATATGGTCCCGTATCATATCCGATACATAGAGGTCCCGTATCGGATACGATACGTAGAGATAGCAAACGTGTCAATAGACCGAGAAATAATCAAAGATAGAAAGCAACAGTTAACACAACATGAATCATTAGTAGGTAACAAGTGATGACTAACAAAAAATCCAAAGAAACAGATCAAGTAGCCAACAAACAACATAAAGCAGCACTTCAAGTCAAACATAACAACCAAAACCACAAGTCACAACATAGATAGACCTAATTAAGAAACAAACAAACAGTATCTCTGTATGTCATTCCCGCATACAAACAACAAAAAACTGACAAGTGGGGATCACTCAAGAGACAAGGATGCGAGCTGATTGGCAGTGGCAGGGGCGTTGGAAGCCTGCTGCTGCTGCTGCTGAGCAGCGGCGACATTGCGAAGCACCTCCATGGCCTCGGCAACCTTGGACTTGAGTGCGTCGGGGGATTCCAACAGGTGCAGCACCTCTGTCGGATCCATCTCAAGCAACATCCCCGTCACCTTCGCTGCGTGGTCGTGCTCCAGCTGTTCCACCAACGGGTACAGGTTTTCTCCCAGCATCTACACATTACAAGAAAATATATTATATTTTTAGATGTATACTGAGTGGTAGGATCAATTTAAGTTTAATTAGTATTTAGTTAAATATTTTTAAGAAAATAATATTTTCTAAAAAGAATTAGAAATGAATGATACTTGTAATTCCTTGGTATATTTTACTCTTAAAGAAAATGGGCACACAAATATGCTGTCGGGTTAGTTAATTAGTCTGTTTAACATGCTGCTTTCTTATGACCAGGCTTATCATATGTAGCCAATGGTAACTTCAAATATATAGACATCTCCCTTTCGAATTTATTCGCATAACAAAAACTGAGTCCCGCTACCCTACTTGTATAACCATATCAGGGTATATGCTTATAATTCATATATCAATTTTTATAGTACAAATGACAAATCCGAACAGTTCAACATGAATCCACATTAAAATGTGCTTGGAGACCAAATTTTAATTTTTTGGAAATTATTTACTATTTTTTTTTAACATATTATATGCAACCAAAGCTTTCCTGAAGGGCATATGCATATATAAATAGTTGTAAATAGGAGACACCATACCGTTCTCTGTTGCTCAGGATTGGCATTGGCAAGAGCAGTGGCAAGGGTGCCAATGGGCATGGGCTGTTGCATCATCCCAGGCATCTCACGCATGGGTGGGCCCCCCATGTCATAAGGAGGCATCATGCCACCAGCAACACCAGGCATCGGACCCTCGGGTCCCATGTTGCGTCCTGGTGGGTAGCGGTACATACGACCCCTTGGGAACATCTACAAACCCAAATAGAATGATACTAAATTACAAAAAAATTAAATAAAAAAATACACAAACCACCAAGTATTACATTTGATTTATGTAGATTATTATTTAGAGTTTCTTATACTAAACAGGCCTATGTTTGAAGGCATTCTATGTTTCCTCTCTCAATTTTAAATAAACAACAAATTAAGAAAAAAAAAAGAAAATCAAAGCACACTTGGACATATTATTTAAGTTCATTATAATAATGAGGAAGGTTCATGTGCCTCATGCCTTTCATGCCTCATATCCTATATCTCCGTTTTCAAAGTTCAAACTATTGATCTGAACTGCTCAACTTGGATATCAAATTTTATACTTTTTGAAATTTTTTTACTATTTTTTTTTTCAGATAGGTAGAAAATCGCTGTTTCTGGATCATTTACCCTCTGAAAAAATAGTAAAAATTTAAAAACATGTATAAAAGTTGGTCTCCTAGCATGTTTTAATATGGATATCATGTTGAGCAGTTCGGCTCAACAGTTTGAACTTTGAAAACGGTGATATAGGATGAGGAATAATGAGACAAGAAAGGCATGAGGCTTTTGAACCCGCATCTAGAATAATAAAATCAACTATCAACCATAAAAGAATGTATATAGGGAGTTACCTGTTGGCGAACAAGAGGCATGGATTGCTGTGGCTGTTGGACAGGCCCACCAGCACCAGGGCCACGACGACCGCCACCTGGATGAGGTGCCTGCTGTCCTTGCTGCACCATTGGTACTACAAAGTTGGGCATCGGTCCCCCTCCCGGCCTCATCCCTGGTACCATCTGCTGTTGGAACCCAAATCCAGGCTTTTACAAAAAACAAAAAAAAATCTCAGCAAATCCACTTCTCATAAAAGGGGGGTATACATGTGTAATTTCAAGTTTTTGATGGGGGTAAATATGAAATTCCCCCTAAAAAACAAGTTTTTGTCATTTAACTGAATTGCACTTCATTTAAAATTAATTTTCAAAATGTTAAAGAGGCACTATTGCATTTACTGCTACAGTTCTCCAATAGTGATTACGAAAAGGAGTTTGAGAAGGTAAAATTGAAAAAGAACCTGAGGTGGCATGAGAGCAGGAGGCGGCTGGCCATAGAAGAGCTGTTGTCCCACAGGGGCCCCTGGAGGATACATCGGGACCCGTGGAGCCATTGCAGGACCCATTGCTACTGGCCTCATTTGTGAAAATTGTGCCTGATAAAATTAAACATTCAGTGAAATTAGTATTTCAGATGTTTGCAATACTGTATATCACAATATATTCAACCTAACTTGGCTAGTTACAAAGTACAGTTGTCAAAACAACTCTCGGAATGAGATTCATTAATTCTAAGAAATAACTGATGCCTTTCAACAAATCGAGCACTTCATGACACTAAGATTGTTAAAAGGAATGACAAAATGACTATGTGAAACTACTAGTCTGTTAAACAACGAGAAAAGGCTGAGAGAAAGAGAGAGAGAACCTGTAGGCGGGCCCTTCTCTCATCCTTGCGTTGTGCAACAGCAACATAGAGTGGTTTGACTGGTTTCCCCGAAACCAACTTCCCATTCATCTCATTAAGCTGTATAAACAGTACACACACAAAAAATTGTTATCAGCTAACAACCTACATCTCCTGTTGTTCGAGTTTTAACAGAGTTGAACAAATTCCAAAGAGGGTAGCATTACCGCTTTGGCAGCTTCCTCAGGAGTCGAAAAGGCAACGAACCCAGATCCCTTGCTAATTCCATTCTGGTCCTCATCACCTGAAATCATAAAAAAAATGAAAACCTTGAAAAAAATCAAAATTTCTCAGGTATTGATCATTATTTACTAATAATAGCCCCCTGTTACAACACAAAACAATGGCACCATGCACATACCTTGCAAGAGGTGATGGTACCGTATTCAGAAATTAAAGATCTCTCGGAAACTACTGTAATAGATTGTATTAAAAACAAATTTAGTTAACAACTGTCTTTTATTTATTTATTTATTGAGATAGTAGGTGAAGAGTGGAGTTCAGAAGATCAGTGTTGTAAGAAACATCTGTTTAAGACGATTAATCGGCTGATTTGTTGTTGGCGGTAATCAAACTTTGACAGTTTTTTTTTACTATTCGGACGATTATTTATAGTTATTACCGATTAATCGCTTGGCAGTACCTTGTCCGTCCGATGAGCATATACAGTTATTTACAACACTAGTTCATATCACTTGAAATAACTCAGATTTTGAGTTCGGATCCGGACCGTCCGATCTGGTATGGCATGAATAAAGGGATATGGTACATTCCACCTTGGAACGAATTGGCTCAGGATTCTGATTAAACGGTCTGGATCTAAACTCAAAATTTGATAAGAGGGTGCTAAATATCGTTATGAAAATATAGCTAAGTACAAGGTAATATTGTTTATATTTTTAAAATTCGTGCAGTAATAATTCTTCAAAAATAAACAATTCATTATGTTCATTTGCAAAATTGATTTTTCTTTTAATTTTTTTTTGAGTGAGTCTATGGTACTATGCATAGCACAGATTAGTCCGTACTACGGAGTCATATTTTCATTTTAAAAATTCTAATGGTCGATCCGAACCGTTCAACATAATCTCCACATGAATCTATACTTGCAGACTAAATTTTATATTTTTTAGAATTTTTTTACTATATTTTAAGATAGGTAGAAAATCACTTGATCTGAAAATTCTGGACCATCCAAAAACAGTGATTTTCTACCTATCTAAAAAATAGTAAAAAAATTCTAAAAAATAAAAAATTTAGCCCACAAGTATATTCTCATATGGAAATCATTTTGAACTGTTCGGATCGACTGTTAGAATTTTGAAAACAAAAATATTGATCCGTAGTACAGACCAATCCGTGCTATGCATAGTACCATAGACTCACTCATTTTTTTTTTATATCTTCTATGAAACAAACTCAAAATTTACAACTTTTGAATTGATACATTATTTTAGAAATAGAACATGTTCAACGATTTACATGTTGTTTGAAATATAATTTTGAGTTATTTATTAACAAAAAATAAAGGACAAGCATTGGATCCCTTTTGTGTTTATTTAATTTATCTACTGAAATTTAGTTACAAGTGTGAAAGTAAAATCTCTCCATAAGACTTACTTACACGGAAGGATCATGTTTTTATGTGTCCAAATCCCTGCGGCAAACCATGCGGCTATAATGATCCCTCTTTATTGTGACTTTTAACAGTAAAATATTGTATAAGCTTCAGCATGTCATAGGCATATAAAACCCAATACCCCTTACGGAGTTTACTGTGGCCTAATCTTGTTGCCTCATAATTGTACTCGATATAAGTTGCTAGCAGCAGCTGTCATTTGCTTATGGTCTAGCTACAATTCCTTTTTGCAGAGAAAAAAAAATGCTTCTCTTTTCAGATTGACATGAATGATATAAGCGCATTCCTTGTTTTAGAGGGAAACTTAAGATAAGATACAATGTATCAAGTAAATTATTTATTGGAGGTGTTTTTAGGGTTCTAAATACGTGTCGTGCCGCGCTGTGATTTAGATTATGTGCTGTGTTGTGATGTGATTAAATTTAAAAAGATAGTCACGATACGTTAGTTATACTGTAATTGGTCATGCTTAACTATTAATTTCATAATTTAAGTTAGTTTATTTAAAATTCACTATTCAATCAAGATCTAACGGTCCTAATTAAATGTGACTTGCGTGACCACGTGACATGCCATATTATGATCAGATATTTCGTGTGATATGTCATATCAAATTTTTAAAAGATAGTTACGTCATACAAATGATCACAGTACGGAACACGCGAATTACAACATATAACCCACACACATGCCGTAACTTTTTTTTGGATCTTATGTGTTTCTTTTGAGATGATAAAATATTGAATTGGTAAAATTTGTCCTAAACAAAGAAGAAACCCAAGTTTGGCAGATTCATTAATTGCTGTGAGAAATGCCAGGTAATAATAATAAAGAACTGGGTGGCTTTGATAATTGATGTGTGTGTGCCTTTAAAGTAGTGAGTGATGGTGGAGATTTTTGTTATTTATTATTAATTTATTTTGGCACAGATTTTGAAGTGACAGCAAGGTAAAATAGTGACAACAAATTTTGATCTTTTACTTGGTGGGGACCACATGACATGGGTTATGATAATTTCATTGAGTTTCCCCATCAGTAAAAGAAAAAGAGAAATCAGAAAAGGGGAGACCAATTCAAAGAGTGTTTAATTTGCAACATTAATAGAAATATCGAGATCCACGGTCCTGATTCAAAATTTTAATATCTTTTTCTATTAATAGTCTTTGTTAAGTTGTGCCGAATGAATAAAAAAACATACTTTAGATCAGGACTATTGAGTCCGATCCAAATTTTTGGATTGAGACCGTTGATCTCGATCTTTTTAAAAATGTTGCAAACCAATCACGCTTTCTATTTTCGTACCTCTTATTTTATTAATTTCTATGGATAAAACATTCTCAAATAGAAAACCTCAATATTTTTCACAAGGAGACCTTGCGCTGCGACTAGAGTTGCAAACGGGTTGGATATTTTGGATCCGTATCTGAAATTAGATATCGATATGGTTTTAAATTTATTTATCCATACCCAAATAGTATATATATATACCATATAATTTAATATATATATATGAGAATGGCTAATATACAAACGTTTGTTCCTGGACTCAGGAACAAACGATTCGGTTCTCCAATTTTCAAAGTCCAAACAGTCGATCCAAACCGTTAGATATTCAATCTATATTAAAATGTGCTTGGAGACCAAATTTTACATTTTTTGGAATTTTTTTACTATTTATTAAGATGATTTGAAAACTGTTGTTTTTATTAAATTTCTGCAGCATTGAAAAACAGCGGTTTTCAAACCAGCTTAATAAATAGTAAAAAAATTTCAAAAAATATAAAATTTGGTCTCCAAGCACATTTTAATATAGATTGAATATCTAACGGTTTGGATCGACTGTTTGGACTTTGAAAATTGGAGAACCGAATCGTTTGTTCCTGAGTCCAGGAACAAACGTTTGTATATTAGCCATTCTCTCTCTATATATATATTATGAAATTTTTTATGTCATTCATCATTATAAAAAACAAATATCAGTATCCGTATCCGTATCCGTATCTGTATCCGAAAAATAAAAGCAAATACGAATATGATTTTATCACTATTCGATCCGTATCGACAATGTGGTTTCTGCAGGAGAGGAACGAGATGTACCTACTTTTTTGATACAAGAAGGTGTTCTAGACCCCATGAATTCAACAGATCTCGCAAGAGCAACCTCGCTAAGAGTTAACACACAATCAAATGGTGACAACAATGAGTCTGAAAGCCAAGAACAATATGTGCCTAATTAATTAGTACATTATTTTTTTTTGTTTTCAAACACAAGCATTGGAACACAAATACCAGCTAACAACAACCATGCACTATGAAAGAGGGAAAGGCATCAAATCTGAAATGAATAAAAATAGGTTTCATTATTAACACATCATGTATATATCAAATATATTATGATATAACAGTACACTATGTCCTATCAGGTATGTGTGCTTACTACTTACTAAATGCATGCCTCTTTTGCACAAATTACAAGCTATCTATCATAGTGTTTGATAATCTCAGTTCAATATGCTTTAGTGCTGGCAAGTGGTTTGGATGCAACCAATTATGAAGATTTTCTAGTTTGGGGCAGGTCGAAACGACTAATTTAGTGATGAAACGATGGAGGTGAGAGATAGTTGAGGCCTTCTTACGAATATCAAAATGAACTTCTGTTAAATTTGGCAAACTGAGAACCAGTAAATTAACCAAATTGTCAAATCCTTCAGGAAAACAATGTAATATATTAGCAATCATTCATATTCAGATACTTATGAGTTCATTGCACCAGCTTTTTGCTTCAGCAATGCAACTGTTAGTATATTCAGAGTGAGCAATTTCTTATATTAATTTGCACAATTCATTTTGCTCCTTCAGCTTTAATTTCTTTAGAAATACTGATACACGACGTATATCAAGAGGGACTTTCTGTGCAGAATGGCCATTTTCCATGTTCTATGTCATGGATCACATATTTATTTGAGCCATGTTCATATATGTTACCATGACACTTAATATATGGTCCCATATCGTATCCGATACGTAGAGATAGCAAACGTGTCAATAGACGGAGAAATAATCAAAGATAGAAAGCACAGTTAACACAAAACATGAATCACTAGTAGGTAACAAGTGATGACTAACAAAAAATCCAAAGAAACAGATTCAAGTAGCCAGAGCGGCGGGACTTGGAAGCCGTTTCTTAACTATGAATCACTAGTTGGTTAAGAAACAGCTTCCAGGTCCCGCCGCTCATTAACATTATCACAATTTTCATTTGTTTAACAATGTAATTGGTTGTTGCAGGAAATTCAGCATGAAGAGGTGGGTGAGGTGGAGGGACGAGAACCACCGGTAAGTGAGGAAGAGTTAGAATAGCTTGGAAATATTTTAAAATGGTCTACAACCGATATGTTCGGATCCCCTATCAGTCGGAGGTAGCTTTGTATGCCCTGTCTTACAGGAGCTAATTAGAAATGAGGCCTTCGAAATTGCAGTGGAGTTTACCGATCTAAGGGATTTAATGGCTTGGCAGTGTCTGGACGTCTCTATCATCCAAATTTATTCGCTGTGAGTATTTATTTTTTTAAACATATTTATTCTCTTCACAATTAACTCCTTTCTCCTCTAGTCTGACAATCCTTACTTTCAGGTATTGCACGACCATTATTCCGGACGGTGTGTAAAACAATTTGCACATCGGACATATGGATGCAAATCTGATCAGCGCAACATCGATTAGATACAACAACGCAGAGTCACTGGAATACTGCATTCAAACCTTGCTTAGCTTGCAGGACAAAAAATTCATCTTTGCACCATACCACGAGAGGTAATTTGATAGAGTTCAGTCATGTTTCTTTTTCTTAAATGACAAGTTCATATTGATTTATTACTATTATTTAAATTGTAGGGATCATTGGGTTCTTCTTGTCATAATTCCAAGCAAGGATCTGGTCCTCTGCATCGACTCCAAAGTGGTGGAGGACAGGGTTTTTGCAATCGAATCTCATTTGCTCAAGTAAGCAAAATTCATATAATGTAAAACACAAAGTAATAATCTGATCTACGTGATAATATCTAAGGATAAGTACTATACCGATCTTTATTAATTGTAGGGCTTATAGGTAATATCTACAGCGGTGTGGACGCGCGAAGGGGAAAGAAACTTGTGATTGGTCAATATTTTAGGTATTAAAAAATTTAATGGAGTATTTCATTTTAACTTATTTCAAGTTCCAACATAATTGCACTAATAATTTTATTTTGTTTTCAAAATCTATTTTCAGGGCCCACAACAAATATCAGACTGGGAGTGTGGATACTACATGTTGAAGAATATGGATTTCATCATTCGGTATCTCACACGAAGTTTTCTAGATGTATGTCAATTTGTTTATGTCATGCTCTGATTTTAAGTTCTTAATTGGTAATACATGTTATTAATATGTTTTCATTTATTCATGTAGATCTTCCTACCGACCAATCCATATTCTTTGGAAGCTCTGAACGAGGTTCGTCAGCGATGGTGCCATTTCTTCTTGGAATGAGTATTACCTCCAACAGATGGGCAGGAAAATTAAATACTTTTGGTACATATGAGGTACATTTTTGTGGGTACCAGAACAATTAATGGTTGTGTTTTGTGTGTTCGCCTCATATAATTAAGTATAATGCTGCTGGTTTTTTTTGTCCCGACATTTTTATTAATATCCAAAGTTTAATACAAATTATTATTTATGCCCAGATTGTCAACCAATTTCAAAAAATGCCCAAGCCGGCCAGAAAATGGCCGGCTTACTCGTTTTCTGGCCGACCCCCCCTAAGCCGGCTATTTTCTGGCCGGCTTGGGTTTTTTTATTTTTTTTAGAGACACTATGAAGAGCAAAATAATGAAATCTAACACTGAAAATTTGAATTTTGTGTTTAAATTATTTGTTAGATTACTTCTTTTGATTTATAATTAGCATATTTATACTAAAATATACTAGATTACTTGAAATTATGTTGAATTACACTAGATTACTTGAAATTATGTTGAATTATACTAAATTCCGTTAAATTACGTTAAATTACAATAACTTCGCTAATTATGCTGAAATACTGTAAATTACGCTAAAATAGACCGATTCTGCGCCATCTTTCATGAATCATAAAAAATAGTTGTAGGGCGCAGAAAGTTGCACAGCTGGTATGGAAGGTGTGTGCATATGTATTTAAATGTCTCATGATTCAATGCTCTCAATTGGTTAAAGAACATCGAACTTGAAACATTCATTTCTTTCTTTCTGCTATTCCTTCCGGTTCACCCTCGACAGACCTACGATTCATAATCAGTCCATCGAGAGAGTTTAATGATTGTGGGGACGTTTAACTCCCAGCGGGCGCAAGCCCCCGCTGTTAATTACATCAGATGACCCTTCCAAGCCATACTGAATACCTCGTTCATTCTGGGATTTATGCCTATTTAATTGAATTGAATAAAGGGGCTGAAAGGGGAGAAGTCATGTATTTAGTCTTTCTATTTCCGTTTGACTTTTCTTGTTTTGGATATTTAATTAATATGTATATGAGATGCAATGAATATTATTAATATATATATATATATATACTATACTCTTTTATTTATTTTTAGAAACATATTTGTATTTAAAAATATATTTATGCTTTATTTATATTTTTTTTATTTTTAAGAGAAAATGATTTAAATGTGAGAAAAATGGAGAAAAGGGCAATTTGGTCATTTGGTAGGTTATGTGATGTTTGGTTATGCTTGATTTTGATGAAGGATTTGATTTGGGTTCATTTGGAGGTGATTTGAGTTGATTTGGGTTTGAAATGAGGAAGTTATGGCCAATAAGGGCTGAAAAGGGCTTATTCGTGAAGTTCAAAGTTTTCCAGGGACCTATTTGTAAAGCTGGAAGGACTGAGGTTTGTGATTTGGGCTTTTGGCAAGGTTTGCACTGGAAGTCGGGTTCTCAGGGGTTCATTTGTAGAGATTTTAGGCAGCCATGGGCTTATTTGCAAGTATCCGGGTACTGCGCTGTGAAAATAATTTTGTCAGAGGGACCCCTTTGTAAAAGTTCTTTTCTTAATATTTCTGGGCTGTGGGATCGAGAATTGGGCTGTGAGATTTATACTCTGGACCTTTAAGATGCGTTTAAGGACTTTGAGATATGTACAGATCATCGGGCTTGGATAACAGGCTTTAGATTTAGGTTATTGAGCATTGAGATATGTGCAAAGGCTTTGAGATTCGCTCAGGGGTTCTTTGACTTAGACTGACATGTGGGTCCCTCTAGCAGCAGTCTCTTTATCTATTAAACTTCGATCCTTGCCTTCGGATCTCCCTTTTGCGCAGAGATTCGGATATCTAACTTAAATTTGTGTTTTGGCGCCATGATCCAGCTATTCTGGTTGCTTTAAGAATCGTGCAAACTGGATACGGATCAGGTTCAGCACCCGATTTAAGGTTTAAATTGATGGTTGCTCCGGCTAAGGAAAGGCACCATCAGGATCGCCTTGAGGGTGGGGGTAGGTCGGTAGCATCATCGGCAATGGTTGATCACCTGAGATAGCGGTACGCTGGCAGTTTCAATTTCTCGGTACCGGTCAGGGTCTCATCTTCAATTTCGGAGTTTTCTTCATCGTCCTTTCTCAATTGCCTCTTCATTTGGTATCGTCAGAGTATGAAGAAGCTCTATACAAGCTTAATTTCACATTTTTTTTTGAGGTTTGGGAAACATTCGAGTTTTAAAGTCTCGGTTTGGTATCGGCGCATGGGTTTGAAACTGAGATTTTGTAGTTTGAAGGTCTCTGAAGGAACATTAGGATATTAATTTCAGATATGATTTCTAGGCTTGGGTTTTGGTTTAATGGGAGTTTTGATTTCGGGTTTGAATTGGGTATGAGCATGTTATTGGGTTTCGGACTTGGAAAGAAGATGAAGTCCATATCACTCTATTTCTCATGAATTTCATCAATGTCATATATAATTTTCATGTTATTCTTGTAGTAGAATATATCAAGAATTAATGTATGAAGTTTGAAGATTTTATGCTTTCCATTTCTATTTTTAAGAGAAGAAATCGACAGAGGGGTGTAAATGTAAATATTCATGTTGCTGTTTTTTTTTATTTTCTGACATCCAACTTTGAAAATGGCTAGAAAATAGTAGAAAAATCAGAAAGATGCGAAATTTGAGCCTAAATTGATTGTTTTTTTATCCTCTATCTTTCTGTTTAAACAGATTTTTAATTTGATTTTCAGATCAGCCTGCACTGGCTGATCTGTACCAGCAGGTCATTTGGGCATTTTCTGTACTTGTATTATTTCATTGATCATGGTGTTTTATCCTTAAAGACTATGAGTGAAAAATTTCCTTAAGAAATGATCAAAGGGTACTAGCATCACATGTGTCATTTGCTAGTATTTATGAAGATATACATATGGGTCCTTGATCATTTGCATATTCACACAAAAGGGTCTTTGAGCATCATATCATGGGGATTAAAGCTTCCCTCTTCTCATTTGCCCTCTCCTTTTAGTAATTATGCATCTAGGCCCTTTGAAGATTGATAAAATTTATAATATTGAAAGAGATGTAGTAAAACATCAATCCTTCACATATTACTCATTTTATTTCTCTTTTATGCATTGAAGTCCTTTAAAAAGTTCAAAATGGCATAATTAAGGAGATGTAATTAAACATCAATCCCTACAATGTCATTTAATTTAAATTCCCTTTTTTCATTTTGTTATGCACTTTTAATTTGATTTTTATATTAAAAGAACTTATGCAAGAAATTGATATTCAAAGGATGTAGCTAAACATCAACTTTTAATATCTCTTCCTTTTATATTTCTTGTAATATAAAATGCCACTTTTAATATACATATTATTTATATATTTATGTGATTATGTGTTTTGTTCCTTTTCTTTGCAACATAAAATAAAGAAAAGAAGAACAAAAGAAAGGAGAAGAATAAAAGAAAGAGGAGGTAGAGAAGGAAAAGAAAGGGAGGCAAGAAAGTCCGAATATTTACATATGCATATATTTTTTTGTTCTTTTTAGAATCATTGGCTTACAAATCAGCTATAAAGCTATTAATTGCCTCTTCTATTTATTATTTTTTTTATTTTTAATCCTTTTAATATAATATTTGCTATTATATAAAAGGAATTCATTTATTTATATGATTTCATGCTTCTAAACTCATTTATATGAGTTAGAAGCATTCAATCTTCATCAAATCCGAAAATAAAAGAAAGAAGAAGAAGGAGATTAGAAGGAAGAAATAAAAGAAGCTCCAATTGCATAAAAGAAAGATAAACGAAAATCATTGAGCAAGAACTTTTCTTATTAAATCATGAAATATTATACATGAAGTCAACTCCAATTAAGCTTCTATATTGCATCAAAGAACACAAATTTCTACCTATTTCTTTTGATTTTGGCTAAGAAAGAATTCTTTTTCTTTTTTCTCTCCTTTCCTCTCTTTTTTTCTTCTATTTCTTGTAGTGAGTAGCTTGCTGAAAATTTCGGGTTTTCTTTATATGGGTAGTTGCTGATTTTTCTGGTGGTCTCTTGTTGATCCTTTCTTCTTTGATTTGGTGCTCTTATATAGGCTAAAGCATAGGGTTTAGGGTTTAGGCATAAGGCCATGTTGGCTTGATCTTCACCTTCCCTTTTCTTCATTCTATTTTCAATGCTTCAGATTTAATCTTCAAGGTATCAAACCATGTACACAGTTGCATAGACCAATGATAATCAGCCATGTTGGCAATCCGAAATACAAGGTGTTTATATCCCTTGATCTTCTTCATTTAATGGTCAAGATTTTGTTCATTAAAATCATGCTTTTCATGCAACTCAAAGAAGAGATTCTTCTAATTTGGCTCGTAGCTTGGTGCTTGGACAGGTGTGCACATGGTTAATTTAGCACAGTGTACCAATGAACAGCAGCATGTGCTGCCTTGAGGGTGCAACCGGCTTATCATGCCTTGTTGCCGTTTAAACATCCTTAGACAATGGAAGGTCACCACTAAGCAGGCACAACATAACTTTAACATGGTTTAGGAGTTATTATATTCTCTCCGCTGTCAATTTCCATTTTGTGATCTGCCATTTCTTAATTCCCATTTTTATGGAGGTCCAAACTTCCATTTCGGGTCAGCTCATGCAAGCCCATTAAATTAAGCATTAAATGGCCTTAGTGGGTTCCTGACAACTGTGCTCAGGTCCTCAGAGAGCATAGTGTTTATATCACTTTCCCTCTAATTTTGCCAGAAAACAAGCATTCGGGCCCCTCGGGTTGAGCTTGCTACTCTCCTTTTCTTCTCCAATTAATTAGCTAGAGAGCATCTCAGAAGGGTGAGAAACACATTCATCTTCTTAATTTTACATTTGGGGACTTAGCTTACAGGGTCCCGAACCTCCATTTTTGTTCCTCGAGAGAGTGAGGGTAGAAGATGGGGCTGATGGGTCTGGGCCCGCTTGTCAGCTTCAGTGTGTGGCGAAGAAAGCCCCTTCCTCCTTATATTCCATCTCTAGGGTGCGGGCGTTTCACCGTAGACCATGCAGGGGTTCCAATTGGTTTAGGGTGCTCCAGGCCCACGGGAAATGAAGGGATCACTTGCATTATAGCGCCGGGGTTTTGAATTGTTTCGGGTCTGGCTGGGCTTGGTTCACGATAAACCATTTGGTCGACACCTTAGGTTTACAAGCTTAAATTTGTTGAACCGAGCTTAGTCACTTTATCATGCCAGCGAAATTTCATTTCTTTGGCCGACCAGTGGGTCCCTATTGTAAGATTCAGGTTCTGTGTATCCCAATTTGCACCCAGAGAAGCATGGTAAATGCTATGGGTCCCCAGGACCACGTGGCACCAATCAGAAATTCCTGTTTTATAATTTTGATATCTTTCTCATCATTTTGAGTTAGGAAGTGTGCCAAATATCAAAATTCATGATTATTTGAGTAGATTTTAATCATGAACTTGATCTAATGGATTTCATTTCCTATTTGTGGTGTTGTGTCAAATTAAAGCATGATTTTATCTTTAATTGACCAATTTGTGTAGTTAAATGACACCCTTGTCCAAATAACCATGATCTTGACATTTTAGGGTCAAACAAATCCCCCCCACCTGGGTGAGGTGCGAAGACCTTAGGATTGAACAGCTTAACCAGGTGCCCCCAGTGTTCCTCTTGAACTTCATGGAATCTTTTCTGAGTTGCTTTTCTTGTTTGAATCTCAGGTGTCTGGACTCCATATTGGGCATTGAGCTCGAAAGCGGGTCTGATCATCTTCTTCGATCACATCTACTTCAAAAAGGTATGTTATCTTTATCTCATCTTGCTAATACTTGCATGGTTGGGTGAGGGTTGAATGTGCGTTCTTCGGGGTTTGTCTGAGCAATTGATCTCTTGCTCATACATTGGGGCTTCAGACAGTGACTATACTCCAAACTCACATTCATGGGGAAAACCTGTTTAACCGAGGAGGAATTACAGACAGGGAACTTTATCTCTGATCTAATGCGGAGACCATGCGGGTATTTTTGCAAAATTGAGGGTTTAGATAAAATGGCCTTCTGGTTGTAGGCATAATCTCGGGTTTTGATCCAGTTTGTCTCGTGTGCTTCTCTTTGGGGCCCTTGGCTAACCAGGGTTGGTTTTAGCTGTATCTCGGGATTTTCTTGGGTTGCATCGATTTGGAACTTGGTTTTGGTTGTATTTTAAGGTCCTTTCGGACTATGCCCGGTTAGGACTTGGTTTTGGCTGTAGTTTAGAGTCTTTTCGGACTATGATTTAGTTTAAAGTCGTTTCGGACTATGTTTTCTCCATAGATTTTAGTTTAGGGTCTTTTCGGACCATGTTTTAGTTTAAAGTCTTTTCGGACTATGCTTTAGTTTAAGGTCATTTCGGACCATGCTTTCTCCATGGATTTTAGTTTAGGGTCTTTTCGGACCATGCTTTTATATTCATATTTACAATTGTATGAAGTTTTAGGTTGGCGCTGAAGCTTGGAGGCTGGTTTTGACCATCATCTTCAGTCATGTCTCGTAATCGAGGTACACTTTCCTTCATCTCTCATACACTTGTACTTACATGGTAGGGGTGTGTTATTCAAACGTATATTCTTAGGGGTTTCCCTGAGGACTTAATCCTTTGTCTGTACAGAGGCCTCAAGTAGTGACTATGTTTCAAACATGCATTCACGGGATCTTTTATTGCAGGGGTACCTTTTACTCGGTACGAGCCTATGCCGGCTTCTGCTTTCTCTATGGGCCAGCATCTCCAGGATGACCCGGATGATTGGACGCAAGATACTTTTCTCACTGCAGGGACCGCTGCCAGGTTCAAGAGATCTTTGAGCGTGTTACACCTTCGAGAGGTACGTGGCTTACGCTTGCATCCTTTTACCAGGGATCGGGCTCCTCATCCCTTACATTTGCCTGTCACTGAGATGTTGGGTCGGCAGACGGTGCCTTGGGCATCTGCTGATTTCATACCCGGGAGCCTCGTGCAGATGCCCTTTTTGGTTGATTGGGTGAGGGTCATCTTACAGAACGAGGTTGATGCTTTGAACAAGGTAGGGATTTATGAGGCGGTATTTCTCTCCCTTTTTGAGTACACTTGGGATCCCTTCTTTTTCCAGAGTATGGTGGAGCGATGAATTATGTTTCCAACACTGTTGTTTTGGAGGATTGTGAGCTCACTATATCTCCTGCAGAGATGCGTCACTTGACAGGTTTACCTGTTTTTGGTATCCCTTATGATGAGTATCTCCCTTTAGAGGGGACTTTTTCGGAGCTTCTGCCAGACGGTAGTCGGCGTCATCCCATATCTCTTCAGCGGGTTTTTGACGTCTACCATGAGCTTTCTTATGCTGGGGAGGTAGATTTTAGGAGATGGATCACGTATTTCAGTGATGCGATCCGTTATCCTGTTCATGTTTTTGCGCATCCCTACGTTCTATTTGGTACAGGCAGGGAGGAGATATTTCATACTGACGAGAGATTCACCCCAGTCAGTGCATCTCGCTAGAGGTTGGGTGCTGAGGCCTACCTGACAGCATTTCTGGCTTGGTGGTTGTGTTGCTTTGTGATCCCTAGTCAGCCGGCGGGTGTCATTCGACCAGATTGTTTTATCATGGCAAACAATTTGGCGAGAGGCGAGGCGGTTTCTTTGGCTATTCCCGCATTGGCCAACGTTTTCAGGTGCATGAGGATCTTATCCACTTCAAAGGATCCTTCGCATTGTGATGAGGTGGTTCCTTTTCATTTCTTGATGGGTTGGGCTCACATTTATTGGCCCGGTTTGTACACTTCCTCGATGAGTGAGAGGATGAGGGCTGATTTACCTCTTTTAGCAGGGATTGCCGGAGTTAGACATACTCCTTTGACCCCTAGGCTGGCTCGTGACTACTTCTTGCACAGCAGAGGTTTTCTTAGATCACCAGAGAGTTGGAGAATTTTTCGTCGCAACCCTAGACGTGAAGATTTGGAGCTTTTGGATAGGGTTTGGAGCGAGAAGTGCCCTGAGGGTTTAAGGAGAGGTTCCAGGAGGTTGGATTTTCTGGTTAATCTCAGGCATGGGCTCCTACCTCTTCGTTTGGGTGATCGAGTCATATTGGAGCCTTACATGCCCCATCGTTGCGCAAGCCAGTTTGGGTTTGATCAGGACATCCCTGCCATGGTTTGGACTGACAGTCTCATGGCAGCTGATTTAGTTGGGGCTGCACGGTGTTGGGAGTCCATTCTTCGCACTGACACTCATGTGAGGTTCACTATACCTTCTACTTCGAGAGTTGGTGTATTCAGCGCTGCTTATCAGAAATGGTTTTACGACATGGTTCAGTCGTGCCAGGTCCCTGATAAGGATTTGGTTTTAGAGATGGTTCGCACTAGGAGGAAGAGCCTTTTAAAGAGGCGTCAGGTCCCTTTCCTGGAGAGAGCCCCTGACCTTCAGAGTCATGATAGCCGCCTTTCTCCTCCTGGCGTTGACTCTTCCGCCATATCTAGGGCAGGTATGACATATTTCTATTTCCTTGAATTTGTATACGGGTTTTGCATACATACTAACCTTGCTTTCCCCTTTTCTTTCTACAGTGGCTTCTTCCATGCCCGAGCAGGTAGTCAGGTGTGACGTGCCAGCCCGAGTTTTCTTGAGGCCTGATTCCGGGCCCAAGAGATGCAACAGGAAGCAGAAGAAGAGAAGAAAGGAGGAGCTCCCTTCAGTCCAGATGACTGGTCATTCAGGTACAATTATTTTCTTCGAACCTCTTTTCCATTATCCCTTTCTTGATTTGCAGATTTTGTGTATTCAGTCCATTTCTTTATTATTCACAGGGCCAGAATTAGTCGCAGCAGGCTCATCTAGTATTGGAGCAGGAGGAGTTCTCGACTGCCCCCATGATGTTCCCGTGGTTGTGGAGCCATGTTTAGCCATCGTGCCCTATGTGCCTTCTGCTTTTAGGCATTTTCATTTAGGGTAGACTTTACTTTTGTATGGTTTGTGAGAGGGTGCTTTTGAGCTCACTCTTTGTATGTGTATTTTGGTTTTGGTTGATTACGCTTGGATATACGTATTTGCGGTCGATGTTTGCTTTTGTAGTTTTCTCATTCTCCTTCTCATTTCTCTTTTTGGTTTCGAATTTTTTCTGACCGGGTTCTAAGCGATTAAATAAATTCGTCTAAATCGGTTTTCTTCCTCATTCTCCTTCTGTCTCTTTTTGTCTACAAATTCTTCAAGCCTTCTCCTGTCGGGTTCTAAGCGATCGGATAAACTTGCTTAATTTGGTTTTTCTCCTAAACCTTTCAAGTTTTCTCCAATCGGGTTCTAAGCGACCAGATATACTTGTAAAGTCAGGGCTTAATCCTGAATCTTCTGAATCTCCCCCATCGGGTTCTAAGCGACAAGGCATCTTCATTGGACTCAAGCTGTACCACAAGCCTTCCGCGTCTATCCAATCGGGTTCTAAGCAATCAAACGTCTTCAGTTGGCTTGGGTTTGGTCATGCGCCGTCCCACTTAAGGTTACACCGGCCATATGGAAACCCGTTAAGGTCGAATTTTCATTCATGCTGCCCCCACAAAAAAGACTACCCCAGCATGTATGACTACGTAAAAATCATCCCACTTAAGGGTAACACCGGTCATACGGAACCCGTTAAGGTCGAATTTTCATTCATGCTGCCCCCACAAAAAAGGCTACCCCAGCATGTATGACTATGTAAAAACCGTCCCACTTAAGGGTAACACCGGTTATACGGAACCCATTAAGGTCGAATTTTCATTCATGCTGCCCCCACAAAAAAGGCTACCCCAGCATGTATGACTACGTAAAAACCGTCCCACTTAAGGGTAACACCGGTCATACGGAACCCGTTAAGGTCGAATTTTCATTCATGCTGCCCTTACAAAAAAGGCTACCCCAGCATGTATGACTACGTAAAAACCGTCCCACTTAAGGGTAACACCGGTCATACGGAGCCCGTTAAGGCTGATTCTCACGCACGCTGCCCCCACAAAAAAGGCTACTCCAGCATGTGTGACTATGTAAAACCGTTCTGCTCAGAGGCTTCATTGGTCATACGGAACCCGTTAAGGTCGAATCTTCATTCATGCTGCCCCCACGAAAAAGGCTACCCCAGCATGTATGACTACGTAAAAACCGTCCCACTTAAGGGTAACACCGGTCATATGGAACCCGTTAAGGTCGAATTTTCATTCATGCTGCCCCCACAAAAAAGGCTACACCAGCATGTATGACTTTGTAGAACCGTTCTGCTCAGAGGCTTCATTGGTCATACGGAACCCGTTAAGGTTAGATGTTTATGCATCTCCATGAGATTGATGCGACATAGTGAAGCGACGCTTCTCTTATGAGTGAAGTTTAGTTTGCTTGTTGTAGGTTTCATTCTAGTGCTTGGAATGTATTTTCTGGTTTTGGGTACAGATGTCACCCGTGGGACGTATATCAACAGGATATGCCAAATTATGCTTGGGTTTTATGGTATTTGCTTGTCACTTGTGGGACTTGTGTTGGAAGGCTGGTTAATTTTCTAAATCCAGCTTGAGAAGTCCCCAATTGTTATCGGTGGAACTATTGTAGAGAGGGGTGCCAAATCGTGGGCTTTGGTTTTATGTAGGACTTCAATGTTTAGAGCCAAGGGTTTTTGTTCTCGAGCCCTGGCTTGATTATGGTCCGGGGGACGGCTGTTAAAGGCGCATCGAGTCTTGGGTTTCGCCTTCGGTGGGACTTCAGTGTGTTTTGGACTGTGGCCTATGGGGCATTAATCTATAAGTCCATCATTCATGGGTGTTGATCTGGCTCAAGACTGGTTTTCGCAGAGATTGGTTTGGTGAGAACCCGATTAGGGTTATTACTTTTGGGCTCTCAGCTTCTTTTATTTTGGGCCATGATAATTGTTTTAGTGCTCACTTAGCCTAGGCACAACATCAAAGCCTTATTTTGTTCGGCACAAATATATAAAGCATGCTCGTCATTTTAGATGACTGGTTAGACGAGCGTACCAGTGACAATTGTTTTAAGGGCACAATCTTGACAAAGCCCATTTTATGCGTGAGGCTTTCTTCGTGGGCCTTACATCTCTCCACTCTTTTTATACTATGGTGGGATTTAGGTGCATGCATGCACTTGTTTGAGGGTGGCATCTATTCACTCCTCTCGTGCCTTCTTGAATAGCCTATATGGCCTTGATCCTTAGGCGAGGGTATCGCGGAAAATGCGAACACCGTTGTTTTGAAAACTTTGTTTTAAAAGGGATTTTGTGCCTTCATAATTTAAATAGTCTAAACGACCACTTTCTTTAATCTTTTGATTTTATTTGAGATATCATCATTAGGCACTCCATTGTTTAAAGGACAATGAAGAAACCTTGTCTCTCCTTTTTTCAAACTGGGAGGAAAGACAAAACCAGTGATAGTTGTTTCAAATGGGCACAAAAGCAAAGCCCATATTTTGTTTAAAGTACAAAATATAAAACTTGTTTGTCCATATTCAGAACTGGCTGGACAAACTTTGCCAGTGTTAATTGTTTAAGGGTACAAACTTAACAAAACCCATTTTGTGGCAAGGGGCCTTTATGGATTTTGTGGGTAGTTGGGGGACCTTACTTTTTTGCTCAAGACAATTTCACTCACATTGCGATTTGGTCCTTTTATTTGTAGAGGTTTCCGTTTATGCATAATATTTCTTGAGGTATCGCCCATTGATAGGAGTGGTAACAATGTTGCCCTGATGATCAACCAATATATAGGCACCTCCTTCAAACACTTGCTTAATTACATAGGGTCCTTCCCAATTGGCTGAGAATTTAGGACCTGAATGACGCCCTAGTATTGGTCGCTTTGGCATCAGGACTAGATCTCCTTTTCGAAACGTTCTTACTCGCACCAATTTATCATACGACCTCGTCATTTGGGCTTGGTATAACTCTAGGCTTTGATGGGCAATCAACATTTTTTCATCCATAGCATCTAATTCATCCAGCCTGAGTTTTGTACTTTCATTGACAGTCATTTCAGTTTGCAATGCCACCCTCAGGGACATAATTTCTACTTCGAGGGGTAACACCGCTTCAGCCCCGAATACTAAAGAATATGGGGTTGCTTGGGTAGGAGTACGATAAGTGGTACGATAAGCCCACAATGCCTCGTGTAATTTTTCATGCCAGTTCTTATGATTTTTACCCACCGTTTTCCTCAAGATTTTGATGAGGGTTTTGTTGAAAGCTTCAGCCAGCCCATTGGCTCTTGGGTTGTAAGCGGAGGAATACCTCCAATCTATGCCATGTTGGTTGGCGAGAGCGTCAATTTTCACATTTTTGAACGCCGTTCCATTGTCAGATATTATCCTTCTTGGTATTCCATATCGATAGAGTATTTGGTTCCGGAAAAACTTAACGACATCAGTAGCTTTCACTTCCTTAAGGGCCACCGCTTCTGTCCACTTGGAAAAGTAATCGGTAGCAGCTAGGATGAAGCGGTGACCTTCTGATGAAGGTGGATCTATTGGTCCCACAATGTCAGTACCCCATGCATCAAATGGCCAAGATGCAATCGTGGGATGTAAAGGGTTTGGGGGTCGATGAATGAAATCACCGTGTATTTGGCATTGATGACATCTCTTAGCATATTCCTCGCAATCGGCTACCATTGAGGGCCAATAGTACCCGATGTGTTTGATTTTTAGCCGCATTTTTGGCCCAGATTGGTGTGCTCCACATATCCCAGAATGAACTTCTTTCATTACTTGGAGAGCCTCTCTTTTCGTTATACAACGGAGCCAAAGGTTTTCGTACGATCTATGGTACAGGGTATCATTGTTAAACACGTAACGGAGGGCTCGCTTCTTAATTTGCCCTTGCTTGGACTTCTCATTAGGTAGTATTCCACTTTTGAGGTAGTTGATGAATGGTTGACGCCAATCCTCTTCATCTTGTACTACTAATACTTCGGTTTGGGTCTCTTTTATCATTTCTCCTCCGTTTTGGGCGGGTGTCTTTCCTTTCTCTAGTTCTTGTTTTGAGAAACATGGAGACAGAGGCTGTCTGTTCCTTATGGAAATACGCACCTCAATATCTTCGAGTTCGCACAACTCTTTGGCAATACGAGCCAAGGCATCTGCTTTACCATTTGAAGCTCTCGTTATTTTCTCGTAGATGATCTCAGGGATTTCCCGCATAAGTTCGATTACCTTTTCATGATACCTTATCAATTATGGTTTAAGCACTTTGTATTCTCCAAGGACCTGGCTTATAATTAGTTGAGAATCCCCAAAGATTTTTAGTTTCTGTATATTTGTCTCTATCGCTATTTCGAGTCCGGTGATCAAAGCTTCGTACTCTGCTTCGTTATTTGTGCATGGCTCTGTTAGTGCGAAGGAATGGCGTATTATTCCTTTTACGGGAGTTATGAATACTAGGCCGATACCGGCCCGAATCTTAGGCACTTGATTGCCAGGAACGGGCCTTATGGACGATGCTCCATCGAAATACATTTCCCAACCGGGTCTTTCTTCTTCAATGTTCATAATTTCTTCATCGGGAAAATCACAGGCCAACGGTGAATTATCTGGTATAGGATGTTCTGCCAGAAAGTCAGCCAATGCTTGCCCCTTTATGGCCTTTTGAGGCACATACATTATGTCAAATTCGGTTAGGATGATGGCCCACTTAGCCAATCTTCCTGTGAGCATGGGTCTAGTCATTAAGTACTTGAGGGGATCTACTCGTGATATCAGCTTGACTTTGTGTGCTAGCATGTAGTGTCGTAATTTCTTTATTGCGAACACCAGGGCTAAGCAATGCCTTTCAATCGGGGAATAATTGTGTTCAGCCCCCACCAACATGCGACTTAGGTAATATAAAGCATTTTCTTTACCTTCTTCATTTCCTGAGCCATTAATGCGCCCAATGATCCTTCAAGGGCCGTAATATATAGAAGAAGAGGCTTTCCTGGTATAGGTGCTGCCAGTACCGGCGGGTGCAAAAGATACTGTTTTATTCGCTCAAAAGCGACTTGACAATCTGAGTCCCATTTAAACGGAACATCCTTTTTCGTGAGTCGGGTGAATTGTTGTATTTTGCCCGATAGATTTGCAATGAAGCGGCGTATGTACGCTAGTCGCCCTTGGAGAGATCGCAACTGTTTGAGGTTTTGGGGGGGTTTTAATTCCATTATGGCTTTGATTTTGCTTGGGTCGATTTCGATCCCGCGGTGCCTTACTACGAACCCGAGGAATTTCCCGGATGAGACCATGAAGGCGCACTTCAAGGGATTGAGCTTTAGGGCATGTTGCCTGAGTCTTTCGAAGACTATGTGAAGATTCTCCAAATGCTTTTCATGGGTCATGGCCTTGACCACCAAATCATCAACATAACATTCGACAATCTTGTGTATAAGATCATCGAATATTTTGGTCATCGCGCGTTGATATGTAGCGCCGGCATTCTTTAAACCAAAAGGCATGACTTTATAGCAGTACACCCCTATGGGAGTGCGGAAGGACGTATGCTTTTGGTCGGCCTCGTCCATTTTAATTTGGTTGTAACCAGCGTATCCATCCATGAAAGAGAAGACTTCGTATGCTGAAGTATGATCTACAATTATCTCTGTTACTGGTAACGGGAAATCATCTTTGGGACATGCTTTGTTGAGGTCTCGGAAGTCCACACATATACGGATTTGGCCATTCTTCTTTTTGACAGGGACGATGCTGGCTATCCAGTCGGGGGTTTCTTCTTCTCGTACAAATCCTGCATCTATCAACTTTTTGGTTTCCGCCGCAACTTGTTCTTCCAGTTCCACTCTCATTCGACGAGGTGCTTGTTTGACTGGCTTGAATTCGGGGTCTATCTTCAACTTATGGGTGGCTACCCGTGGGTCCAAACCCGGCATTTCATGGTAACTCCATGCAAAGCAATCAATATATTCCCTTAGGAATTTCGTTACTCGCTCTTTCATGTCATCAGGTAAAGAGGCACTTATAAATGTGGGTCTAGGTGTCTCCTCACTCCCTAGGTTGATTTCTGTTAATTCATCTATCGTGTTTTGGCCACCTTCTTCTAATTCTTTGGGAGCCTCCTTCGTGGTAATCTCATATTCTTCTCCTTCTTCTTCTTCTTCCAGTGAGACCATGTAGCATGTCTCGTGGGTAGAATCATTTGAGTTTATAGAGGTATTCCGATTGATTTTGTATTCAGGCCTAAGACGTGACTTTTCAATTATGCCCAGGTCATTGACAACCCTCTCATTATCTGAATACGGGATCCTTTCTAAGATATAAGTGGCATTTGTCATAACCGCGTTTCACAACGCATGTCTCACCCTTCTCATCTATTTCAAATGCTCCCCGATCCCGGAGGTATCTAATGTCTCCTTCATATAGCCGCTCGGCTCTTTTAATAAGGAATCTTCCAGGTTTGGGTCCGCATCGAGGACATACTATCATAGGTCGCTCCCTTTCTATTAGATTACATATCCCACATAAAAATATCGTATTCCTTTTGTAGGAGTGTTCTTATGGTAGTTGGCGTTCAGGGATGTATGTACCCGAGCGGAGCACTGCTTGGCAATCGGGTTTCTTAGTTTTGACAAAGGTGACTTCATCATCATCTAAGTCACTCGAGGAACTTCCTCCATAGACAGCCACGTCACACATCTCATGGTCATGGTCATTGTTTTCTTTTTCTTGATGGGTTTTACTCATTTCCCCTCTCTCAGCTTTGAGGCCCAACATTAAGGCTAATACATATTCTGTTAAGAAGTCTAAAAGGGTCAACGGTAGCAGAGTATCTTGCTTATGATTCTCCGAAGCTTGTGTGTGCTTTTGGATTTCAGAAGGTGTAGGCAACCCTGTTGGTTCGGGCGACTTCTTACCCTTTTGGCTGTCATTCTTGCTTGGCTTGTGAAAGATGACCCGTTTTGAGGGCCCGGACACCATGGGGTTTAAGTTGTTATCCCATTTGACTTGAGGCTCTTTCAGGAGCTGCCTCAGCAACCTTTTACCTTTCCTAGAGAGGTGGAATTCCCATGTTTCACTTGCGGGACTTTCCATCCTCTTTTCTTCAATCACCTCAACATGAGAGATATCGACTTGTTCATGGGAAGCAGGTTGTTGCATGGCATTCGGCGCTAATTGCGTGCGACCTTCTTGGATTCTTCCTTCTATTAGGTCTTTAAAGATCCAACAGTCATCTATTTTGTGACCCACTATTCTATGATATGGGCAGTAGTTGGGGTGATCAATCCTATAAGCCTGCCCTGGGCGTTTGCTTAGAGGCAATTCCATACCGTCCTCCAAGGCTTGCTTAAATATCTCAGCCGTCTTCTCCCTTCTGAAAGAGTACTTCTTATTCTTTCGCTCTTCTAACGATTTGAGGTAACGATTATTTTGGCTATCGCAAGGAGCTGGCTGAGTGGGTTGGCTATTAACTTGTCTTGCCTCTTTGTTCGATGAGTCGGAATCCCTGTTTCCATTCTTGCTGGCTTTGTTGGCTTTGGCAGTGTATACTGTCTTTGATTCTTTCTTCTTTGGATAATCTCTTCTTTGTTTGAAAGAGGTCGATGACTTCTCTTCTATATTCGTTTGCCCTAACCTGAATACAGTGTCTACCAGATCTTGATAGCTGCTCGGGTTGGCAACGATTAACATTTCTCTCATTCTGCCGGATGTACTTCTTACGAGCAAATCAACTGCCTCCCTTTCGGGTATAGCGTGGCTCGACTTGTTGCTCATACTTCTCCAGCGGTTGACATGTTCGGGTCCCGTCTCATCTGTCCCATTTCCTGAGGACTTGGAGAATAAGGGAGCAGTGTATGAGGGGTATTTTGGTATGTCGAATCCAGGAGGGCATGGTTTCCCTATTTGCAGTGTTGTTTGTTTTGGGGCAATCCCCACTTCTCGTAACTGCCGGCTGATCATTTCTTGAACATCAACCGCAGTAAAGGTTGGGGAAGCTTCTCGCCTTTCATCTTCCCAATGTACCCTATGTCTTTCTTGAGGGTTTGGTATTTCTAGTCTTTCAAGCCCGTTTGCAGGGCTGGACCGATTTGCCGTTTCTCCTCTTTCGAGTTTAGAGTCAGCTAGTCCTTTCCCTCGGATCTCAGCTATCAACCTGTGGGCTTGATGTATTTCAGCTCTAAGATTTTGTATCTCGGCTTGCATTTGATTGAAGGCGGATAACATTTGTTCTTGTGTTTTTGCACCGGTTTGACTTTCACCAGCACATGGGGAAGTTGCCAAAACAGTATGGAAGTTACCCAATGCTGATCCATCCATGTGACCTACATCCGAGCTACTCACGGTTTTGGGTTTGGCATTTATGGGAGGAAGACATGCTGCATCAGACTCCTTTTCATCGTCACTCTGATTTTCGACGATGGGGTCCTTCCCTTTTCTCACCATGCATACGGTGGGGTTGGAGGGCTCGACCGGATGGTCATCTTCCTCTTCGAGGTCTTCAGTAGTGGTTATCATGAAGACCGTCGCTTCTTCTTCTTGCTTAGGGTGTGTTTTAGTGACCCTTCGCTTCTTATGAGTGGCATTTGGCGCCATTATTGTTAAACTTCCAGTGTTGGAGGGGTGCGGATTTATTCGTGCCCCCAGCCTATCATGTATACTGGCTGGTCTTCTCAGAATTTGAAGGGTTTGATTTGATCCCTCGTTGTTTGAGCTTTGAGAGGTGCTTGCACGCCTCTCTCGACGGAGTTCTGATTTTAGCGGGGCAACATCAGGTGTCCCCAGCCTTGAGGCTGAAAAAGTTGGTTTTGGTCTTGAGGCTGGGAATGTCAGCCTTGATTTGATTGAGGGTTGGGCGTCATTGGATGCCCCCAGCTTTTGGGCTGGAAACGTCAATCTTGATTTGACGAAAGATGGTGAAGGGGTTTCTTGCGCAGGATGCACGTACTATCGATCCCTACGCTGCTTCAGCATGCGAAGCTGCTTGTGGGCCCTGTGAATGGCCATAGCAGTGTCATCAACCATTTTGCGATTGGTGTTCATCCTTTTCGGTTCATGGATGAACGAGATGGTTTGAGGGACTTCTCCCGCTGCACGTATGTGTGCAGTAGAAGAATTTCTCCTCACTATCCTGAGTGGGGAGAATGAGTTGTGGACAGGGAGGGCAGGTTGAGCCACCAATTCATCCTGGTAGGCTTGGAGATTTCTTTTCTTGGTGACCGACAGAGGGGTCACGGGAATTTGGTTGATTTTCTTAGACACGCGCCTTCTTGCGCGCCTAGTTTTGGAGAGAGGAATGAACGTCTTGCCATCCATCCCTTTAGGGGTGAGAAAGTAACATACTTCATCATCATCTGTAACTTCCTCCTCGGTGATGGACCCGAGGGACAGTTGTTCATTCATTGAAGTGGGAACAGGGGCTTCGAATGCCCTAACTTTATCAACAGGGACTGCGAAAGTCCCAAAGTAAACGACTTCCTCCCCAGCTGGGAGGGTGGCGATTTGGGCAAAAGAGTGTGCTTTGGTTGCGATGTAAGCCATTCCTGGAAACAAACAAAGCTCAAAATTTCATTAGTCAATTTTTATATGTAAATTCATACACGAGTGTTGGCCCAATTATTCAATCCATAGGCATCGATATCGAATATAAAATGAAATGACATGGCTCAAGCGATCCAATGACTCGTTGTTTGAGTGTTTTGAAGTCATTGGCTACTTGAGTATGTTCCTTTTATCTTCGTATCGGATCCCGAACCTGTGAGGAGGAGAATGTCCCACCGGGCGTGCCAAAACCTGTAGGGCGCAGAAAGTTGCACAGCTGGTATGGAAGGTGTGTGCATATGTATTTAAATGTCTCATGGTTCAATGCTCTCAATTGGTTAAAGAACATCGAACTTGAAACATTCATTTCTTTCTTTCTGCTATTCCTTCCGGTTCACCCTCGACAGACCTACGATTCATAATCAGTCCATCGAGAGAGTTTAATGATTGTGGGGACGTTTAACTCCCAGCGGGCGCAAGCCCCCGCTGTTAATTACATCAGATGACCCTTCAAGCCATACTGAATACCTCGTTCATTCCGGGATTTATGCCTATTTAATTGAATTGAATAAAGGGGCTGAAAGGGGAGAACTCATGTATTTAGTCTTTCTATTTCCGTTTGACTTTTCTTGTTTTGGATATTTAATTAATATGTATACATGAGATGCAATGAATATTATTAATATATATATATATATACTATACTCTTTTATTTATTTTTAGAAACATATTTGTATTTAAAAATATATTTATGCTTTATTTATATTTTTTTTATTTTTAAGAGAAAATGATTTAAATGTGAGAAAAATGGAGAAAAGGGCAATTTGGTCATTTGGTAGGTTATGTGATGTTTGGTTATGCTTGATTTTGATGAAGGATTTGATTTGGGTTCATTTGGAGGTGATTTGAGTTGATTTGGGTTTGAAATGAGGAAGTTATGGCCAATAAGGGCTGAAAAGGGCTTATTCGTGAAGTTCAAAGTTTTCCAGGGACCTATTTGTAAAGCTGGAAGGACTGAGGTTTGTGATTTGGGCTTTTGGCAAGGTTTGCACTGGAAGTCGGGTTCTCAGGGGTTCATTTGTAGAGATTTTAGGCAGCCATGGGCTTATTTGCAAGTATCCGGGTACTGCGCTGTGAAAATAATTTTGTCAGAGGGACCCCTTTGTAAAAGTTCTTTTCTTAATATTTCTGGGCTGTGGGATCGAGAATTGGGCTTTGAGATTTATACTCTGGACCTTTAAGATGTGTTTAAGGACTTTGAGATATGTACAGATTATCGGGCTTGGACAACAGGCTTTAGATTTAGGTTATTGAGCTTTAAGATATGTGCAAAGGCTTTGAGATTCGCTCAGGGGTTCTTTGACTTAGACTGACATGTGGGTCCCTCTAGCAGCAGTCTCTTTATCTATTAAACTTCGATCCTTGCCTTCGGATCTCCCTTTTGCGCAGAGATTCGGATATCTAATTTAAATTTGTGTTTTGGCGCCATGATCCAGCTATTCTGGTTGCTTTAAAAATCATGCAAACTGGATACGGATCAGGTTCAGCACCCGATTTAAGGTTTAAATTGATGGTTGCTCCGGCGAAGCCTTCGGACACGGCGAGGCTATGGAAAGGCACCATTAGGATCGCCTTGAGGGTGAGGGTAGGTCGGTAGCATCATCGGCAATGGTTGATCACCTGAGATAGCGGTACGCGGGCAGTTTCAATTTCTCGGTACCGGTCAGGGTCTCATCTTCAATTTCGGAGTTTTCTTCATCGTCCTTTCTCAATTGCCTCTTCATTTGGTATCGTCAGAGTATGAAGAAGCTCTATGCAAGCTTAATTTCACATTTTTTTTTGAGGTTTGGGAAACATTCGAGTTTTAAAGTCTCGGTTTGGTATCGGCGCATGGGTTTGAAACTGAGATTTTGTAGTTTGAAGGTCTCTGAAGGAACATTAGGATATTAATTTCAGATATGATTTCTACGCTTGGGTTTTGGTTTAATGGGAGTTTTGATTTCGGGTTTGAATTGGGTATGAGCATGTTATTGGGTTTCGGACTTGGAAAGAAGATGAAGTCCATATCACTCTATTTCTCATGAATTTCATCAATGTCATATATAATTTTCATGATATTCTTGTAGTAGAATATATCAAGAATTAATGTATGAAGTTTGAAGATTTTATGCTTTCCATTTCTATTTTTAAGAGAAGAAATCGACAGAGGGGTGTAAATGTAAATATTCATGTTGCTGTTTTTTTTTTATTTTTTGACATCCAACTTTGAAAATGGCTAGAAAATAGTAGAAAAATCAGAAAGATGCGAAATTTGAGCCTAAATTGATTGTTTTTTTATCCTCTATCTTTCTGTTTAAACAGATTTTTAATTTGATTTTCAGATCAGCCTGCACTGGCTGATCTGTACCAGCAGGTCATTTGGGCATTTTCTGTGCTTGTATTATTTCATTTGATCATGGTGTTTTATCCTTAAAGACTGAGTGAAAAATTTCCTTAAGAAAAGATCAAAGGGTACTAGCATCACATGTGTCATTTGCTAGTATTTATGAAGATATACATATGGGTCCTTGATCATTTGCATATTCACACAAAAGGGTCTTTGAGCATCATATCATGGGGATTAAAGCTTCCCTCTTCTCATTTGCCCTCTCCTTTTAGTAATTATGCATCTAGGCCCTTTGAAGATTGATAAAATTTATAATATGGAAAGAGATGTAGTAAAACATCAATCCTTCACATATTACTCATTTTATTTCTATTTTATGCATTGAAGTCCTTTAAAAAGTTCAAAATGGCATAATTAAGGAGATGTAATTAAACATCAATCCCTACAATGTCATTTAATTTAAATTCCCTTTTTTCATTTTGTTATGCACTTTTAATTTGATTTTTATATTAAAAGAACTTATGCAAGAAATTGATATTCAAAGGATGTAGCTAAACATCAACTTTTAATATCTCGTCCTTTTATATTTCTTGTAATATAAAATGCCACTTTTAATATACATATTATTTATATATTTATGTGATTATGTGTTTTGTTCTTTTTCTTTGCAACATAAAATAAAGAAAAGAAGAACAAAAGAAAGGAGAAGAATAAAAGAAAGAGGAGGTAGAGAAGGAAAAGAAAGGGAAGCAAGACAGTCCGAATATTTACATATGCATATATTTTTTTGTTCTTTTTAGAATCATTGGCTTACAAATCAGCTATAAAGCTATTAATTGCCTCTTCTATTTATTATTTTTTTTATTTTTAATTCTTTTAATATAATATTTGCTATTACATAAAAGGAATTCATTTATTTATATGATTTCATGCTTCTAAACTCATTTATATGAGTTAGAAGCATTCAATCTTCATCAAATCCGAAAATAAAAGAAAGAAGAAGGAGATTAGAAGGAAGAAATAAAAGAAGCTCCAATTGCATAAAAGAAAGATAAACGAAAATCATTGAGCAAGAACTTTTCTTATTAAATCATGAAATATTATACATGAACTCAACTCCAATTAAGCTTCTACATTGCATCAAAGAACACAAATTTCTACCTATTTCTTTTGATTTTGGCTAAGAAAGAATTCTTTTTCTTTTTTCTCTCCTTTCCTCTCTTTTTTTCTTCTATTTCTTGTAGTGAGTAGCTTGCTGAAAATTTCGGGTTTTTTTTATATGGGTAGTTGCTGATTTTTCTGGTGGTCTCTTGTTGATCCTTTCTTCTTTGATTTGGTGCTCTTATATAGGCTAGAGCATAGGGTTTAGGGTTTAGGCATAAGGCCATGTTGGCTTGATCTTCACCTTCCCTTTTCTTCATTCTATTTTCAATGCTTCAGATTTAATCTTCAAGGTATCAAACCATGTACACAGCTGCATAGACCAATGATAATCAGCCATGTTGGCAATCCGAAATACAAGGTGTTCATATCCCTTGATCTTCTTCATTTAATGGTCAAGATTTTGTTCATTAAAATCATGCTTTTCATGCAACTCAAAGAAGAGATTCTTCTAATTTGGCTCGTAGCTTGGTGCTTGGACAGGTGTGCACATGGTTAATTTAGCACAGTGTACCAATGAACAGCAGCATGTGCTGCCTTGAGGGTGCAACCGGCTTATCATGCCTTGTTGCCGTTTAAACATCCTTAGCCAATGGAAGGTCACCACTAAGCAGGCACAACATAACTTTAACATGGTTTAGGAGTTATTATATTCTCTCAGCTGTCAATTTCCATTTTGTGATCTGCCATTTCTTAATTCCCATTTTTATGGAGGTCCAAACTTCCATTTCGGGTCAGCTCATGCAAGCCCATTAAATTAAGCATTAAATGGCCTTAGTGGGTTCCTGAAAACTGTGCTCAGGTCCTCAGAGAGCATAGTGTTTCTATCACTTTCCCTCTAATTTTGCCAGAAAACAAGCATTCGGGCCCCTCGGGTTGAGCTTGCTACTCTCCTTTTCTTCTCCAATTAATTAGCTAGAGAGCATCTCAGAAGGGTGAGAAACACATTCATCTTCTTAATTTTACATTTGGGGACTTAGCTTACAGGGTCCCGAACCTCCATTTTTGTTCCTCGAGAGAGTGAGGGTAGAAGATGGGGCTGATGGGTCTGGGCCCGCTTGTCAGCTTCAGTGTGTGGCGAAGAAAGCCCATTCCTTCTTATATTCCATCTCTGGGGTGCAGGCGTTTCACCGTAGACCATGCAGGGGTTCCAATTGGTTTAGGGTGCTCCAGGCCCACGGGAAATGAAGGGATCATTTGCATTATAGCGCCGGGGTTTTGAATTGTTTCGGATCTGGCTGGGCTTGGTTCACGATAAACCATTTGGTCGACAGCTTAGGTTTACAAGCTTAAATTTGTTGAACCGAGCTTAGTCACTTTATCATGCCAGCGAAATTTCGTTTCTTTGGCCGACCAGTGGGTCCCTATTGTAAGATTCAGGTTCTGTGTATCCCAATTTGCACCCAGAGAAGCATGGTAAATGCTATGGGTTCCCAGGGCCACGTGGCACCAATCAGAAATTCCTGTTTTATAATTTTGATATCTTTCTCATCATTTTGAGTTAGGAAGTGTGCCAAATATCAAATATTCATGATTATTTGAGTAGATTTTAATCATGAACTTGATCTAATGGATTTCATTTCCTATTTGTGGTGTTGTGTCAAATTAAAGCATGATTTTATCTTTAATTGACCAATTTGTGTAGTTAAATGACACCCTTGTCCAAATAACCATGATCTTGACATTTTAGGGTCAAACAATAGTAAAAAAATTCTAAAAATAGTAAAAACTGGTATTCTACAAGTTCATTATGTAACTAATTTACTGAGCTACTTGGATTGAATAATAGAAATGAAAATCTTAATCGGAAACTTCAACTCAAGTTTTGAGGCTCTTCCCTTTGTTTTTTGGTGATTCTAAATTTCAAAAAACAGCATAGCATTCACGGAAGCATGCGCATTTTCGCAAGCTTTCTAAAAAGTGGTCATTTGCTGAAATCGAACACTCGAGCGCCGTTTTATGACCGTTTGAAGTTTCATCGTCGTTTTTCACCTTTTCAGTGAAGATATCGTCTCTATTAATATGTAATTTACCGTAATTTACCGTATTTTAGCGTAATGTAATGTAATTTAGTGTAATTTAACTTACAATAGTGTAATTCAACATAATTTCAAGTAATTTAGCGTATTTTAGTATAAATATACTAATTATATATCAAAAGAAGTAATATAACAAATAATTTAAACAAAAAAATTCAAATTTTCAGTGTTAGATTTCATTATTTTGCTCTTCATAATGTCTCTTAAAAAAAAATGAGTAAGCCGGCTATTTTCTGGCTGGCTTGGGCATTTTTCGATATTGGGTCAGATTCTGGGCATAAATAATAATTTGTATTAAACTTTGGATATTAATAAAAATGTCGGTTTTTTGTCTTATATATACAACCAGGGTGTGATTTTTGAAAGCTCCATTGCTGGTTTTAGTTTAGTCATATGGGTGGAGGGGGCCTGGGTGTAATTCTGGTATATCTTGGGGGTTGTATTTGTTGCAACAGAACATATATGTTAATTAATGATGGTATTTGTGTTAATTTAGTGCTACGGATTAATTCTGTTGGTTAATTTAGTGCTGCATTGTTCTATATGTTTGTTGGTTTTCTATATTATCTTGCTTAATTTGCTGCATGTTATTTGTATTCAATTTGGTGATATATATATAGAGAGAGAGAGAGAGATATGTTATTTATCTTGCTATATATGAAAGCTAGCCCCTAATACATGTATATATACTAAAAAATTTATATAAATAAATCACCAACGGTCCAAAATAATGACAGATGGCAAACTAGGACCTGCCAATACCAACTCAAACACAAGGTGTATGACACTTTTGCAATCGGCTAATAACACCCAACAAACGATGGCGTTTCTATATTAAACGGTTAATTTAACGACAAAAAAACTATTATTCCCATTTGTCCCTTATTTCCAACCAATGCATTACTAGAATATGAGTTTTTTGCAAGGGGAGGAAAATGGCTTGTTGCATGGGCTTACCCTTGCAGCAAGCCCAAAAAGGGCATTAGCATGCGCTTACGCTTGTAAATGTACCCATGCTATAGCCTTCGACACTAATACTAAATATTTGCAAGGACGCCCATGCTAATACTTTTTTCTAACTTGTTGCATGCGCTTACGCTTGCAACAACCGGGCATGCAAATACTTTCAGAGTTGGCCCCGTTTGTAGTATTTGCAAGGGGAGACAGCGTGGGACCCATTTGATTATTTGCAAGGGGAGGGATGATCACTCAAAAGAGAGCGATATTTCTTTTAATATTTATAAATTTAGAAATACTATCGGTTCGGACTGCAAGCGCACAATCCTATCGAGTGGTATATTTGAGGTCGATCCACAGGGAATATTGGTTCATAGTTTTGAGCGATCGAATCACAATCTTTCGAAAGGCTAGACGAATCGAATCACAATCTTTTGAGCGATCGAATCCACAGGGAATATTGTGATTATTGTAAATTAGGAAGCAATTAAAAACAATTAAAATAAAGATAGAGATGAGAATTTCTAGAGTTTCGGCACACCATTGCTACTCAAGATTCTACATATGACACTGCGAGTTATCTTACGCAAATGACTGATCTCTTAAATACACAAGTTACTACACAGATCACTGCGATTTACCTTACGCAAATGATGGAACTTGGTTCGCATTTTGTTGTTCTGGTTTATGGTTTCTCCGCTAAGGTTTTCTTCACATAAACCTAATAGATCTCAACGAGACTAATTCGTGCAATATAGTTTCTCTTACCATTAAAGTACTGTCACTACCCTAACAGATTAAACTAGATCATCGAAGTTAGATGAAGAGATAATAAATCACAAAAATATTTTGATTAAACAACAAGAAATCATAATCAACAGAAAGTATATATATCAAAACATTAAGAGTAACAAGGTTTACTGCCTAGCCCCTAAGAAAGGAACTTAGCCGCGGAACGACATGGTTACAATCACTCCTCTCTTCTCACTTTAATCAAATCTAACCCTAATTACAAAGATAACTTCTTCTTCTGCCCAGGGGCCTTATATAGGAGTGGAGAGACGTCTGGAGTTGAGTAGAGGCTAAGAAACTGATATGGATACAGCTGTCGGTAGTTATTCCCCAAGAGGCGCCTTCAGTTACGGTCCGTATCAGGTGATACGGTCCGTATTGAGACCTTGTCACCGAGGGTTTTAATGGGTATCACTCTATCTTCTGGTCCGTATTAGGCAATACAGACCGTAACAGAGACTTAGTCAATGAGCGTCGCTGATCCGATTGACCTGATTCTTGCTCCATTTGGTGTAAAATAGTTCCAAAACCTATTTTCTATAATAAAACACAAAGAAGGGTGACAGTAGCCTTTTTCTCTAATAAATTAAACATAAGTATGAGAAAATATGTAAAACCTAAGCCAAAATCTTACGTAATTCATCATTATTTTGACTCTGATCATGCCTTCCAACTTGAATTGTTGCTTGTCCTCAAGCAACGACATCACAGCTGGTCAAAGGTCCGGTCTAGGTTAAACCATACAATCTCAAGGACTTGCTTAAAATTAAATTAGAACTCCGGTTTGGTACAATTGACATGACAATAAAAATTTAGAACTTCAAAAATATTCATGACCTCTCCCTTGAACAATTTATTCACCCCATGATTGACCTCATTGTGCATTCTTAAGAAAAATTATTATCGAATAATTATCTTCACAAATATCCTTAAAATTGAGAGTATTAATTTTCCCTTCGATTATAAATGGATCCCTTCCAATTAATAGGAATTATAATGATATAAATTTGATTTTACTTCCCAATTGATTGGAGCAAAGTATGACAACTAAGTGTGTTGGTACTTGTGACTATTTTTGAAAAATTAAATATGCACCAAGATTAAATTTGGGAGGTTTTATCGAGCCTATTGGTAACCAGTCTTGTGTAGGCACCCGTACTCTTTTTTTATCCTTCATCTTTTATTATATTTTTTTTTTCTGATTTTTCCTATTTTTTTGGATTTTTCTCATTTCTGATTTTTTGTCTTTTTTTTTCTATTTTTCTGAAAAATTAAATATTTTTGCATCACAAGCACCATGATTACACACAATTTCAAGTATTCATTCATACAAGAAATTATTGCATAGTTTCGCTAGGGGTCTATCTATAATAAATGGGTATTCTAAAACATTATCAAACTTAAAAGACTTTGCAAAAATAAATTACTTAACAATAAAAATTCTAAGGTTTGCGGATTTTGGTCAACATTCATGGTTAGCAATTAATTATTCACTTTGAGATCACTAATTATTTTAAAAATTCTGAATTTTTGGTATCATGGTCAATTGTCTAAATCCTAGCCTAATTCAATTCGAAACAATTCCTTACTTGATTAGCCTACATGCAAACTACTCATAAATTATATGCTCCTATCAATGCAAATGCCTATATGCGCGCTAGATAAAAACCTCAATCGTTCATCCCACTTATCTTGGTTAAGCCTTGAGAAGTAGTCCCGATTAAGTAAAACTGCTAGCGGAAAAATAAAAATAAGGGTCCTACATGCCATGATCCTAGATACAATGCAATCCTAAGCTAAGTTTCTTATCCCTACCCCCATGTTAAAATTTTGCATTGTCCTCAATGCAAGAAAATAAACTATAGTGATAAGGATAAGAAAGATCTCACAAATTACTCGTGGTGAAGGGGTGGTGGTGGGGTGAATGGAATTGGTGGTGTGAATGGAATTCCTTTTGAAAGACAATATTCATAGAAATTCTCGTGTGCTTTATTCACCTTGTCCAAATATTCCTCTAAGTAGCAGGTGCATTTCTTCAAATTTTCGAGGGTATTGTTGGCGTAACGTGCGGTTGGGCCGGCCTCTCGAGGTTGCGATATGGTGGTTTCTTAGTCCCAGCCGGTAGGTGCGAGCATGGAGTTTGCTTCGTTGGTGTTGTCGCGTGGAGGGATGAGGTGGCGTACGAAAGCCATATCATGATGATGGCGGGATGAGTGGTGTGATATGCTATGTGTCTCCTCCATGGGTTCTTCGGTTGGTTCTTCCTCGGTTGGTTCCTCCTCGATTGGTTCTTCCTCTATTGGTTCTTCCTCATCGTTTCGTGCGTCATCTCCATGTTCAGATCATAGCCAAACTGGAAGGAGCCCTTGTCCATTCTGATGTGAAGAGTCATTCCCTTGCTTATTTTTAATGTGTACTTGATATCGCCCGTATGTGCATTGAATACCGCTTGCACATGATCATTGTTGACGAGATAGTTCATATTGAGGCGGTTGGATCCGAATACTTAAGCATTGACCAACAAAGATTTACATATTTTGTCATCTAGAGTATACCCAATAAAAGGCTACAATCGTTAAAGAAATTGGTACATTTTGCACATATTTTTTTGCAGAGAAGTCCAACACAAACCCACAAGACGTTGGAACAAGTAACCCTCCGCGGGAACGTCTATCGATATTTGATACGACCGGCCGTTTCTTCACACAGCCAAATCAAAGGACTCTAGATGACAATGAACTTAAAGCTACACAAACATAAGTCATTCTCAACTGTCCAGAGATCAAAAATAAATTCCTAGGGTACAATCTTCTAAATTTTTATTTTGATGATTTCAAAATCACCTATTCTAACCACTTTCAAAATCTAATATTATGACGTGTTGGAATGTGTAGAGCGTCTGATGCATCCATGATCAGAGTCAAAATAACGATGATTTACGTAGGGTTTTGGCTTAGGTTAACATATTTTCTCACACTTATGTTTAATTAATTAGATAAAAAGGCTACTGTCACCCTTATTTATGTTTTATTGCAGAAAACAGGTTTTGGGACTATTTTACACCAAATAGAGCTAGAATCGGGTCAATCGGATCAGCGACGCTTATCGACTAAGTCTCTGTTACGGTCCGTATTGCCTGATACAGACCAGGCCTAGCACAGACCAGAAGATAGCACTGGAAGCATTAAACCCTAACCGTCAAGGTCCTAATACGGGCCGTATCAACTGATACGGTCCGTAACCGAAGGCGTCTCTTGGGAAATAACTACCGACAACTGTTTCCAGATCAGTTTCTTAGCCCCTACTCAACCTCCACACGTCCCTCCACTCCTATATAAGGCCCTTGGGCAGAAGGAATAATCATCTTTGTAATTAGGGTTAGATTTGATTAAAGAGAGAAGAGAGGAGTGCTTGTAACAATGCCGTTCCGCGACTAAGTTCCTTTTCTTAGGGCTAGGCAGTAAACCTTGTTACTCTTGATGTTTTGATATATATATTTCTGTTGATTATGATTTCTTGTTGTTGTATCAAAATGCTTTTGTGATTTATTATCTCTTCATCTAATTTCAATGATCTAGTTTGAGTTTGTTAGGGTAGTGACAGTACTTTAATTGTAAGAGAAACTATTTGTATGAATTAGCCTCGTTGAGATTTATTAGGTTTATGTGAAGAAAACCTTAGCGGGGAAACCATAAACCAGACCAACAAAACGCATACCAAATTCCATCACTTGTGTAAGGAAAATCGCAGTGATCTGTGTAGTAATTTGGGGTTTTTAGAGATCAGTCATTTGCGTAAAGAAACTCGCAGTGTCCTATGTAGAATCTCGATGAAAATCTGTCATTCTTGCGTAACATAAATCGCAGTGACCTATGTGGTTATCTTTCATAAAACAATAATAGGAAATCAGACGCAACAGGAATATATTGTCAAGGCGGATTGAGTAGCAATGGTGTGCCGAAACTCTAGGAATTCTCATCTCTATCTTTATTTTAATTACTTTTAATTGCTTCCTAATTTACATTAATCACAACAACATCTCTCAATTTTCAGATCTCGTCTAGCCTTTCGAAAGATTGTGATTCGATCGCTCAAAGCATTGAACCAATATTCCCTGTGGATCGATCTCGATTATACTACTCGATATGATTGTGCGCTTGTAGTCCGAACCGATAGCATTTCCGAGTTTATAAATATTAAAAGAAACATTGCTCTCTTTTGAGTGATCAAGCTTTTTGGCGCCGTTACCGGAGAATAACAGTTCATTGTGCAAGGCCTCGCAAGACGTCTTTGCTTTGACCATTGAATCCAATTAATTAGAAACGCCTAGATTTCTTTTTATTTTCTGCATTTTTATTTTTCTTTTATTTTCAAATTCGTTTTTAATTTTATTTTTCTTTTTATTTTCAGTTTTTAGTTTAATTTTTAGATTTTCTTTTCTTTTTAGGACACTGCACGCTGGCCGAATCATCCGTACGAAGATCCGAGATGATTGCTAGTAGGAGAGGACAATTTGCTTCCACATCACCGATAAGAACCAATCATAGTTCTTCATTGAGTAATTCTGAAAGCGAAGAAGACTCAGATTCGATCAACATGGATATCCCACCGAACCAACCGATTAACAATGGAAGACACAATGGTGATAATGGAGTTCACGATGCAGCAAGACCCAAACTTCTACGAGACTAATTCTAGCATAAACCCGCCAACTGTTACGAACCGTAATTTTGAGATCAAACCTGCTCTCATAAATATGGTTTCGCAACAGCAATTTGGAGGATTTCCACATGAAGATCCACATCTTCATTTGTCAATTTTCCTAGGGATATGCGAGACGATAAAGATCAACGGAGTTACCGATGAAGCAATCAGGCTAAGGCTATTTCAATTTTCATTAAAAGATAAAGCAAGAGCATGATTGTTTTCCTTACCGGCCAATTCCATTCAAACTTGGGACTAATTGTTTAATGTGTTTATTGCAAAATATTTTCCACCATCCAAAACTTCAAGGTTTAGAAATGCAATTACTAATTTTGAACAAAGGGATGGTAAAACATTGTGTGAGGCATGGGATAGATATAAGGATATGTTAAGGTATTGTCCACATCATAGTCTAGAAAGATGGCTGATTGTCCAAAAATTTTATAATGGTCTAAACCATACCGATAGGTTGTCTATTGATGCTTCCGCAGGGGGAGCAATCATGAACAAGGAACCTGACGAGGCTTACAACCTAATTGAAGAGATTGCAATTAACCAACACTACTGGATCCCTGAGCGAAAGAAGCCAAGTCCAACACCTGGCATGCACCGAGTAGATGATATATCCATGCTATGCGCAAAAATTGATGCTTTGCAAATGGCACTCAACAAGCAAACCAAGCAGCGAACGGTAGCAGCAGTCAATGCCGCAACAGCATGTGGCTATTGTGGAGGAGCGCATGAGATGACCGAATGTGTGAATGTGACGGTAACTGAGGAAGGAATAGAGCAAGCAAACGCCATTGACAACAGCTTTCGACCTCAGCCCGCCTACAATACATACCATACGAATAACCGATACCATCCAAATCTCTCATACGCAAACAATCAAAGGCCTGCTGCACCTCAATAGAACTACCAACCACAGCCCAATTACCAACCGAGATACAACAATCCTCAACCGAATTACCAACCAAGGCAATACAATCAACCATAGCAACCTGACATCATATCATTAATGTAGAGATTCCTAGAGAAGCAAGATAAGGCTAACGCCGAAATCATGCAAAAAATCGAATCCTTAACAAACTGCAACAAAGACTTAGAAGACAATGTCTCTAAGATGGCAAAAGAACTCTCGAGTATTACATGTGGAAAAGGCAAATTTTCGGGCCAACCGAAAGAAAACCCGAGAGAGACTTGCAAATGCATAACATTAAGGAGTAGTACAGCTTACAAGGGACCTCCCATGCCCGATCAAACTTCTGATGAGATGCATGCAGAGCCATCGCATTTCGAAGAGTACGAGCCGCAACCACCGGAGCCGCCCGTATTCAAACTGCAGACAGATCTTATTGAGGAACAGAATGACACCGTAGGTGGAGATGATCAGAGTCAAAATAACGATGATTTACGAATGGTTTTGGCTTAGGTTTTACATATTTTCTCACACTTATGTTTGATTTATTAGAGAAAAAGGCTACTGTCACCCTTCTTTATGTTTTATTGCAGAATACAAGTTTTGGACCTATTTTACATCAAATGGAGCTAGAATCGGGTCAATCGGATCAGCGACGCTCATCGACTAAGTCTCTGTTACGGTCCGTATTGGCTAATACAGACCAGGCCTAGCATTGACCAGAAGATAGCGCTAAAAGCATTAAACCCTAACCGTCGAGGTCCTAATACGGACCGTATCACCTGATACGGTCCGTATCCGAAGGCGTCTCTTGGGGAATAACTGCCGCAGCTGTTTCCAGATTGATTTCTTAACCTCCAATCAACCTCTACACGTCCCTACACTCCTATATAAGGCCCCTGGGCAGAAGAATACTTCATCTTTGTAATTAGGGTTAGATTTGATTAAAGAGAGAAGAGAGGAGTGCTTGTAACCATGCCGTTCCGCGGCTAAGTTCTTTTTCTTAGGGCTAGGCAGTAAACCTTGTTACTCTTGATGTTTTGATATATATATTTCTGTTGATTATGGTTTCTTGTTGTTGTATCTAAATGCTTTTGTGATTTATTATCTCTTCACCTAATTTCAATGATCTAGTTTGAGACCATTAGGGTAGTGACAGTGCTTTAATGGCAAGAGAAACTATTTGGATGAGTTAGCCTCGTTGAGATCTATTAGGTTTATGTGAAGAAAACCTTAGCGGGGAAACCATAAACCAGACCAACAAAACGCGTACCAAATTCCATCATTTGTGTAAAGTAAATCGCAGTGATCTGTTTAGTAATTTGGAGTATTTAGAGACCCGACAGTTGCGTAAGGTAAATTGCATTGTCCTGTGTAGAGTCTCGATGAAAGATCTGTCATCCTCGCGTAACATAAATCGCAGTGACCTGTGTAGTTATCTTTCATAAAACAACAACAGGAAATCAGACGCAACAGGAATATATTGTCAAGGCGGATTGAGTGGCAACGGTGTGCCGAAACCCTAGGAATTCTCATCTCTATCTTTATTTTAATTACTTTTAATTGCTTCTTAATTTACATTGATCAACAAACATCTCTCAATTTACAGATTTCATCTAGCCTTTCGAAAGATTGTGATTCGATCGCTCAAAGCACTGAACCAATATTCCCTGTGGATCGACCTCGAATATACTACTCGATAAGGATTGTGCGCTTGCAGTCCGAACCGATAGCATTTCCGAGTTTATAAATATTAAAAGAAACATTGCTCTCTTTTGAGTGATCAAGCTTTTTGGCGCCGTTGCCGGGGAATAACGGTTCATTGTGCAAGGCCTCGCAAGACGTCCTTGCTTTGACCATTGAATCCAATTAATTAGAAACGCCTAGATTTCTTTTTATTTTCTGCATTTTTATTTTTCTTTTATTTTCAATTTCGTTTTTATTTTATTTTTCTTTTTATTTTCAGTTTTTAGTTTAATTTTCAGATTTTCTTTTCTTTTTAGGACACTGCACGCTGGCCGAATCATCTGTACGAAGATTCGAGAGGATTGCTAGTAGGAGAGGACAATTCGCTTCCACATCACCGATAAGAACCAATCATAGTTCTTCATCAAGTAATTCTGAAAGCGAAGAGGACTCAGATTCGATCAACATGGATATCCCACCGATTAACAATGGAAGACAGAATAGTGATAATGAAGTTCACGATGCAGCAAGACCCAAACTTCTACGAGACTATTGCGTACCGCGCGTGAATGATCCTAATTCTAGTATAAACCCGCCAACTGTTACGAACCGTAATTTGGAGATCAAACCTGCTCTCATAAATATGGTTTCGTAACAGCAATTTGGAGGATTTCCACATGAAGATCCACATCTTCATTTGTCAATCTTCCTAGGGATATGCGAGACGATAAAGATCAATGGAGTTACCGATGAAGCAATCAGGCTAAGGCTATTTCAATTTTCATTAAAAGATAAAGCAAGAGCATGGTTGTTTTCCTTACCGGCCAATTCCATTCAAACTTGGGACCAATTGTTTAATGTGTTCATTGCAAAATATTTTCCACCATCCAAACTTCAAGGTTTAGAAATCTAATTACTAATTTTGAACAAAGGAATGGTGAAACATTGTGTGAGGCATGGGATAGATATAAGGATATGTTAAGGTGTTGTCCACATCATGGTCTAGAAAGATGGCTGATTGTCCAAACTTTTTATAATGGTCTAAACCCTACCGATAGGTTGTCTATTGATGCTTCTGCAGGAGGAGCAATCATGAACAAGGAACCTGATGAGGCTTACAACCTAATTGAAGAGATTGCAATCAACCAACACTACTGGATCCCTGAGCGAAAGAAGCCAAGTCCAACACCTGGCATACACCGAGTAGATGATATCTCCATGCTGAGCGCAAAGATTGATGCTTTGCAAATGGCACTCAACAAGCAAACCAAGCAGCGAACGGTATCAGCAGTCAATGCCGCAACAGCATGTGGCTATTGTGGAGGAGCGCATGAGATGACCGAATGTATGAATGTGACGGAAATTGAGGAAGAAATAGAGCAAGCAAACGCAATCGACAACAGTTTTCGACCTCAGCCCGCCTACAACACATACCATTCGAACAACCGAAACCATCCAAATCTCTCATATGCAAACAATCAAAGGCCTGCTGCACCCCAACAGAACTATCAACCACAACCCAATTACCAACCAAGGCAAAACAATCAACCACAGCAACCAGACATCACATCATTAATGGAGAGATTCCTAGAGAAGCAAGACAAGGCTAACGCCGAAATCGCACAAAAGATCAAATCCTTAACAAACCGCAACAAAGACTTAGAAGACAATGTCTCTAAGATGGCAAGAGAACTCTCAAGTATCGCACGTGGAAAAGGCAAATTTCCGGGCCAACCGGAAGAAAACCCGAGAGAGACTTGCAAGAGCATAACATTAAGGAGCGGTACAGCTTACAAGGGACCTCCCACACCCGATCAAACTTCCGATGAGATGCATGCAGAGCCATCACACTCCGAAGAGTACGAGCCGCAACAACCGGAGCCGCCCTTATTCGAACTGCAGACAGACCTTACTAAGGAGCAGAATGACACCGTAGGTGGAGACGAGCGACAACCCGAACCTGAATACGTTTCACCACCACCCTACAAGCCACCTCTGCCATTCCCTCCAAGGCCTGCCAAACAGAAGATAGAGCAACAATTTGCAAGATTCATGGAGACACTCAAGCAACTACAAGTCACAATCCCCTTCACTGAGGCAATTGCAAGCATACCCTCGTATGCTAAATTTTTGAAGGAGATTCTCTCAAATCGAAGTGGACTCCAAGAATTCTTAACAGTTCCGCTCAATCTGGAATGCAGTGCGCTCGTGCAAAGCAAATTACCGACAAAGTTGAAAGATCCGGGAAGCTTCTCGATACCATGTACCATTGGCACAACTGATTTTAAGAGAGCTTTATGTGATCTGGGGGCAAGTGTGAGTCTGATGCCTAAGGCAGTATTTCATAAATTGGAATGTGGAGACTTATCACCAATGCGGATCTCATTGCAACTAGCTGACCGATCAATTCGATATCCTGAAGGAATGTTGCTTGATATCCCAATCAAAGTCGGTAAATTCTGGATACCAGCAGATTTTGTGGTAGTTGACATGGAAGAAGATGAGCAGATTCCGATCATCCTTGGAAGGTCATTCCTCACCACATGTGGGGCAATGATTGATGTTAGAAATGGGAAGATTTCACTCAATGTTGGCGAGAACAAAATGATCTTCAACATGAATGAAACCAAAGTCCCACCTGACAAAAATCTTGCTTACAATTTGGAAACAGTGGATGAGTATGGCAATGATGAATTGCGAATGGATGAATTTGAGGACATCGAGGAAATGGTGCACGAAGCAGAAGTGGAGAGATTGTTCATTGTACAAGATGACGGTCAGATCCATCCAACCTCCGTGACAACACAAACCGATGGTCTGAACAGGAGCCCCAATATCGCAAACAACAGGAATTATTCTCTCTTAGCCCTTGCACTAATCAAAAACCTACGCGAAGAACTCGATGTAATTTCTCAAAGACTGGACGAGGTTGAAGCAGTGCTCGGTGTGAGTCTAGCATTCGACCCCGGACCTCAAACACAAACCGACATTTTCGAGAAGGGCAGCAACAATGAGACCACAGAAGACGCTGAAGGCGAGCCACCCGACAAGCAACCCATTTGCATTGACGAGAGGGTATCTGGAAGAGACTGATGCGACACAAAGTCAAGCTAATGACTTAAAACGAGCGCTTCTTGGGAGGCAACCCAAGGCCATTTTTATATTTTCGCATAATTATTTATTTTTAATTCAATTAGGACTCAAACAAAGAAACAGCTCATACTCACCTTTTTCCTATGATCAGGTAAGCATACCGAAGGAAAGGCTCGATTTAGCAACATCATGGAAGACGGAAAATACTCTCTGGTACGACCTGTATTGGCTGGTACAGATCTTGCCAATGGATACGAGGAAAAATGGAGTAAGAAGCAGGAATTAAGTGGTGAATACGGACCGTATTGGCTGATACGGCCGTATTCAAAGGAGTTAGACTTGAGGTTATTGGGTTTGAACTTAACAGGCATAATACGGACCGTATTGGCTGATACGGTCCGTAATGAAAGCCAGTTAGGAAGATGCGAACCCGTTAAGAGAGATGTTTGAAATCCCACGCGAATCACGTCTCTTAACCGTTAACCATTTTCGTTTTAACCCCTAAACCCTTTCTCTCTCTCTCTCTCTCTACTCTCTTTCCCTCTATCCCTTCTCCTTCCCTCTCTCCCATCGGTGCCCAAAACCGAGCCTCTCCCTTGCCGCCGATCTTCACCACCAATCTCACCTCCTTCGACATTGAAACCGCCGCAAGCTTCCTTCTCCGCGCCACTACCACAATACGGACCGTATTGGGTCCGTATCCAACGGCCATTCGAATCAACTTCTCCAATTTTCAGTTTTCTAAATCCCTATTCAATTTCAAAGTTTAATTTCATTTTTGTATTTGTTTTAATTTAATTTCTCTGTTACATTAGTCTAGAATCTAGTTTTATTTTCACAAAATCACAAAAATCACAAAAAAATTAGGTTTCTGTCAAAATCCCAGTTTTTACCAGTTTAATACGGTCCGTATTGAACCAATACGGTCCGTAATAGTTTACCAGAACCAGCCCAGTACTTAGCAGCTTTTTCTTCAACCCCTTTAATACGGTCCGTATTGACCCAATACGGTCCGTAATCAGTCCGGTACTTGGCCAAACTCACCCACCAACCCAGCCCGTAATAGGACCGTATTGACCAATACGGTCCGTAACAGAGGTATTTAATTTTTGCAAATGGCCACAAAAATGAAAAATATTTTAGGGGCAGTTACAAGGAGTGCCAGGAAAGCCCTCAGGAGTGCCGCCCCGAGTAGTTCACCGCAGAGCTCCTCTAGCCGATCCTCCCGGTCTTCTAGCTCACAACCACAATCTTCCAACCATTCATCCTCTCAATCCGACACTCAACACTCAAACAGAGACACATCAGTCTCCAATGAGGAGTATGCCTCGGAAGAATTCAACCCTCAAGATTTCGATCTCGAGGAAGAAGACTCCGATGAAACAATGGAGGAGGTCCGACCAACCGAGTACCAACCTGTCTTCTCGCACGTACAGTTCAAACAAGCCTACGAGAAGATGCTAACAAGGGAGGTCATTTACCACAAATCCATCAACACGGAGACACTCGAGCGACTAGGCCTCCTTGCACAAACCGAACAACTCGCAAATCGCATCCACATCTGGCAATTCCTAAACCTGATCCAAGGAGCAAAAATTTACAAGGTACTCACGAGGGAGTTCCTTGCAACCTACATATACAATGAAGACTCCATTACCTTCCAGATGATTGGCGTTCGGTACACAGTCTCCATGAGTGATTTCTGCGCCATCTTCAATCTCGCCAACGATGGCACTTTCGATTATCCCGACTGCCGTGAGTTTTGGTACAGCATCACAGAAGATAACCAAAACTTAACTCAACCAGCAAGCAGAATCATTCATCCCCAAGTCCGCCTCTTGCAAGTCATCCTTGCCAATTCCATTTTCGCAAGAGGCGAGAGTTCATCAAAAGTAACACTACCCGAACTCTACCTCCTCAAATGCATGATCGAGCCAACACCAGTGTGACCTCACCTCGGCCATCTCCTTTGCAAACAAATTCGTGAGGTCACCCTTCCCAGGAAAGAAAAAGGCAAGATCTCCATCGGATTCGTGGCCACAATCTTGGCCAATCACCTCGCTTTACCGATCGATCATCTCAAAGAGGCAAACGGGCTCACACAAGTTGACATACCATGCCTTCAAGCTATGAAAATTGTCACCGGCCACTACCCCGGTCCCTACTTCTACAAATCACCGAAGGGAACCCTCCAATTCCCTTTTCGACATCTCAACCTTCGTAGTAGGGCCTCCTGGAAGATGGCACAACCCGCGAGCCCGACCTATGAGCCACCTCAGGATTACATTGATGTAATCGAAAGCCAAGCCGCAGTGCAAAATCAGGCTAATATTGATCGGCAACAGAGAGGAGAGGAGGAGCCCCCTTTTCATGCATATAGGGAGGCAGGTACATCGGCGGCTAGAGCCGGATATTCAGGGGCGGCACCATCTGATGCCCCTACAGATGATTATGATCAGTTCATCCAAATGGTAAATTGGATGAACTCGAACCTCAATGAGCTCACCTTGACAACAAATGAGACTACTCGGCAGATGGAGCAAAACATCTCGACAATTCACCAAGAGGTTGGTGAAATCAGAAATAGCATGGAGGAGGTCCGGAGGAGTGTAGACGAGAGTGGCACAGCAGTACTATCAGTATGCTCTCGACTCCGGATTCGAGTACCAGCCGCCACCATACGGACTCTTCGACCCGACATTCTACGAGGAGATCCAGCGACCACCACCACCTCCACCACCTCAGGATTGAGGTGCAGTGAGTTGTATCTTTCCCCGGTCTTTTTACTTTATTACTTCCTTTATTTTTATCTCTCGAGCATTGGGGACAATGCTCAATTTTATTCGGGGGGTAGGAGGTAAATTGACCATGTATCTTTAAATTTTTCGCAATTCAATTTTCGAAATTTTAAATTCTTAGGTGCTAGTAGTTTTACTCAATTTTTGACTAGGGTTAGAGGCTTTACCGAAAATCCTAGAATGATTAGATTGAGCTTTTTAGCTAGCTTGCATTTTTATTTTTTTCTTAGGAGTAGGTTAATCAAATAGGAATTGTTTTGAATTGAATTAGACTAAAGTTTAGACAATTGGCCATGATACCAAAAATTCAGAATTTTTAATTATTGGTGATTTCAAAATGAACAATTAATTGCTAACCATGAGAGTTGATCAAAAATTGCAAACCCTAGAATTTTTATTTATTGAGTAATTTATTTTTGTAAAGTCTCTTAAATTTGATAGTGTTTTAGAATAACTATTTATTATAGATAGACCCCTAGCGAAACTATGCAATAATTCCTTGTATGAATGAATACTTGGAATTGTGTGTAATCATGGCGCTTGTGACACAAAAATATTTATTTTACTTTTCAGAAAAATAGAAAAATAAAAAAAAATAGAAAAATCCAGAAAAAGAAAAAAATAGAATAAAAGATGGAGGATAAAAAGAGTACGGGTGCCTACGCAACACTGGTTACCAATAGGCTCGAGAAAACCTCCTAAATTTTAATTTTTGTACATATTTAATTTTTCAAAAATAATCACAAGTACCAACACACTTAGTTGTCATACTTTGCTCCAATCAATTGGAAGGAAAATCAAAATTTATATCATTAGAATTCCTATTGATTGGAAGGGATCCATTTATAATCGATGGGGAAATTAATACCATCAATTTTAAGGATATTTGTGAAGTAGATTGTTCGATAATAATTTTTCTAGGGTAAGCATAATGAGGTCAATCATGGGGTGAATAAATTGTTCAAGGGAAAGATCATGAATATTTTAGAAGTTCTAAATTTTTATTATCATGCCAATGGTACCAAACCTAAGCCCTAATTTAAATTTTAAACAAGTCCTTGAGATTGTATGGTTTAACCTAGATAGGATCTTTGACCAGCTGGGGTGTCGTTGCTTGAGGACAAGCAACAATTCAAGTTGGGAGGCGTGATCAGAGTCAAAATAACGATGATTTACGTAGGGTTTTGGCTTAGGTTTTACATATTTTCTCACACTTATGTTTGATTTATTAGAGAAAAAGGCTACTGCCACCCTTCTTTATGTTTTATTGCAGAATACAAGTTTTGGGACTATTTTACATCAAATGGAGCTAGAATCGGGTCAATCGGATCAGCGACGCTCATCGACTAAGTCTCTGTTACGGTCCGTATTGGCTAATACAGACCAGGCCTAGCATTGACCAGAAGATAGCGCTGAAAGCATTAAACCCTAACCGTCGAGGTCCTAATACGGACCGTATCACCTGATACGGTCCGTATCCGAAGGCGTCTCTTGGGGAATAACTGCCGACAGCTGTTTCCAGATTGATTTCTTAACCTCCAATCAACCTCTACACGTCCCTACACTCCTATATAAGGCCCCTGGGCAGAAGAATACTTCATCTTTGTAATTAGGGTTAGATTTGATTAAAGAGAGAAGAGAGGAGTGCTTGTAACCATGCCGTTCCGCGGCTAAGTTCTTTTTCTTAGGGCTAGGCAGTAAACCTTGTTACTCTTGATGTTTTGATATATATATTTCTGTTGATTATGGTTTCTTGTTGTTGTATCGAAATGCTTTTGTGATTTATTATCTCTTCACCTAATTTCAATGATCTAGTTTGAGACCATTAGGGTAGTGACAGTGCTTTAATGGCAAGAGAAACTATTTGGATGAGTTAGCCTCGTTGAGATCTATTAGGTTTATGTGAAGAAAACCTTAGCGGGGAAACCATAAACCAGACCAACAAAACGCGTACCAAATTCCATCATTTGCGTAAAGTAAATCGCAGTGATCTGTGTAGTAATTTGGGGTATTTAGAGACCCGACAGTTGCGTAAGGAAACTCGCAGTGTCCTATGTAGAATCTCGATGAAAGATCTGTCATTCTTGCGTAACATAAATCGCAGTGACCTGTGTGGTTATCTTTCATAAAACTACAACAGGAAATCAGACGCAACAGGAATATATTGTCAAGGCGGATTGAGTAGTAATGGTGTGCTGAAACTCTAGGAATTCTCATCTCTATCTTTATTTTAATTACTTTTAATTGCTTCCTAATTTACATTGATCACAACATCTCTCAATTTTCAGATTTCGTCTAGCCTTTCGAAAGATTGTGATTCGATCGCTCAAAGCATTGAACCAATATTCCCTGTGGATCGACCTCAATTATACTACTCGATAGGATTGTGCGCTTGCAGTCCGAACCGATAGCATTTCTGATTTTATAAATATTAAAATAAACATTGCTCTCTTTTAAGTGATCAATGCATGCTAAGCTCTAGACATGCCAGATCCGCACAACATTTGGACAAAGTTCGTGAAGTTGGGTTTGCAGATTGGCTACGAAAGAATGTACTATCTGATCATGATTGCGACCTCTATCTCCGAAGGACAGGACTAATGCCACAAAAACAAGCGGACTGCTACGAAGGGTACGAGGTGAACGACTATCGATTTCACACGGAGGCATATGGGGGAAACAAGTCAACAAATAGTGCAGTGTTTGCATTAAAGGGGAGTGGGATGGAATTGACACACCACAAGACTACTACGGACTTCTCCAAGAGGTAATTGAACTAGATTACGATGGACTCAACAAGGTCGTTCTCTTTAGGTGTAATTGGTTTGACATAATAAACGGTGTAAGGGTGGACATCCAACATGGAATTATTGAGGTTAAACATGCTTTTCGCCTTAAAAATTATGAACCATTTGTATTGGCACCTCAAGCAATCCAAGTGTTCTACCTTCTGTATCCATCGGAAAAAATTGAAAGACGCCAATGGTGGGTGGCAATGAAAACTAGCTCGAAGGGGAGGTTTCTGGTCGAGGACGAAGTCGATGCAAACCTAGAATTTTTCCAAGATGAAATGCCGGATCATTCAATGGAGGTTTCAAATGGTGAAGAATTTGATTGGGATGGTATGGCCCCATAAGAAGACGAGTACGAGCTAGTAGATGACAACCCAATTGAGGAAGATGACGAAGAGTTGGACATGGAGCAAGGTGAGGATGAATTTGGTTTCAATGCCTATGATGATTCCGATCAAGAGTTTTAATTGGTGAATCAATAGTTGTATGTGTGTTGTGTCACAATGTTTGTACAATTATTTTTTGGGTTTCTCAATTATTTTGAAAGGTTTGTTCTAAATACCAAAATTAAGTTACCAAAGTATTTAATTCTTATATACTGCTATTATTCATGTTGTTGTGACTTATAATAAAATATCATTCAAAAGGAGATATAAAATAAACAGAAATGCTATTGTCTCCAGGAACTAAACAATTGCAAGGGTAAGCCCATGCAATTGTTTAGATTCGACAGTCCAGAGTATTTGCAAGGACATGGGGTTGAGTTGTTGCAAGGACCTCCAATTAAATATAATATCTAACATGTGGTTAAATATTTGCAAAGTTTTTTACCCTAAAATGTCAGAACCTAGTTATTTGGATAATACACCATTTAACTACACAAGTTGGTCAATTGAAGAGCCAACCATACTTTAATTTGACATGACACCACACAATGGAAAAAGAGATTCATCAAAATCAAATTCATGATTAGATTCCACTCAAATAATTATGAATTTTGATATTTCACGCAATTCCTAACTCAAAATGGGTGAAAATATATCAAATTTATAAACAAAGGGTCCTGAATGGTGCCACGTGGCCTGGGTACCTCTAGCATTTAGCTTGATCATTTTGGGTACAATCTGGAGGCTCAAACCAATACTAACAATCTGGGGGCCCACTAGTCGGTCTCCAGAGGGGATTTTCGCTAGAACCTCGAGATGGCTGAATCTGTTTCACCTAATTGAACTTCGTGGACCGTTAGTCATTGATATGGTGCACCGAGAACCAAGTTTACACAAGCGCAGAGGAAAGAATTAAACTCTAGCGCTGAGCGCTTCGACCCTCTCGCTGCCCGTGAACCCGGAACACGCTGAACCAAAACAAACTCTACTCATGGTTTACGCTATACCGAGCACATACAGAAAGAAGGTTTGAAAATTAAAGCACAGTACGCACACTTCAGTGAGACTGGGCGGGGCCCCGTTTCTGACCCCTTCTTCTCCGTTAACCCGAGAGGTAGAGCTCAAATGGAAAGAAGAGCACTACGCAAACAGAAGACCGAATTGCCTCAAAGCTTCAAAACCCCTAGCACTATTCTATGAGGTGATGATGATGGTGCATTTGATTTAACCTTCTTCTGAGAGTTTAGAGGAGAAATTGGAGGAAGGGGATAACAAATAGACACAGGACTCGAGCGACTATAGTGCTAGGAAGGAAATTAGCACTTGAAACTTGCTCTTCATCTCACAACGATGCTATGCAGTCACTCAATTGAAGGGAAAGAAACAGGAGATTGTTCAAACCGGCATGTGCCAATATTCAGAATTATACCAAATTAAAATGAGAATGAAATATGTGAGGAAAGGGCTCATGAAACGCTTTAATGGTTCCCAGAGGATTTGGTGAGACTCTGGAGCTAATTAATTGACGTGCATTCAAGGGGATTGCCCAAATCGCAATACTGATACATCGACAGAAACGGGGAATGGGCACAGCATATCAAAAATAGAAATTGGCAGAAGAAAGGTGCGATGTCACCCAGAGGCATGCTAGCCTTATACTGCACCCGCTTGGTGTTTAATTTCCCATTGGTTGAATGCATCCAAACGGCTAAGGCTCATGTTGAGAAAATTGAGTCTCGGGGATAACAGTCTATACTGACAACTGTACCCCTGCGCCAAATTAACCACATATGCAGCTGGCCTGACATCTTCATTAGGCGCCAAATTAGAAGAATCCTTCTTCAAGCATGCATGATAGGCATGAACCGAAATACACCAAATCTCAAGCATTTAATTAAAAATCAAGGGCCATGAATGCTCAGCTCTATGGATTGCCAGCATGGCTGATCATCATTGGTCTAGACCTCTGCCTACATGGCTTAATGCCCTAAGATGAAATTCAGCGCATTGATTCAAAAGTGATTAAAATGGAGGGCAAGGATGATGCCAACTCAGCCTAGCCAAAACCCTAAACCCTATGCCCCTCTAGGCTATATAAAGGGATCAAATTGAAGAATGGAGCACCACTGGAGAGACTAGAGAATCATACCCAACCTACAGCCAATAGAAAGATATAGAAAGAAATAGAGAGAAAAAGGCAAGAAATTCAGATAGTGCAAAAATAGTTTAGAAACTTCTCCTTCTCAACAGAAACTAGATTGAATAGGTAAAAAGAAATAGAAATGTAAGCCTTAAATAGGCTAGCTCATGTATATTTGATATTGAAATGAAGAACTTCCTTTTTGTTCTTATTTTTCCTTTTTCTTGCTTCTTTTCGATTTCCTTTGCATTTTTCCTCCTTCTTTTAAGTACTGTGCTCTTTATTTGAAGTTTTGTTGAATGAGTAAATAAAATGTGAAGGCTACATGATATTTAAGTTTATTTCATAATAAACTAAGCATGTCTAGCCTAATGATCAAATAAAAGAATAAACATACATAACTCCCTTTTAACCTTTCTGTTTTCTTTAAAATCATATATATATATAAAGAAAAATAACCATTTTAGTCTTTTTGGAGTTTACTACTAGTTTGCTATAAAAAAAAAATGATGATGCATAACTTGAAGTTTTGATCTCTTCTTTTCCTTCCTTTTTGAACAAACCTCTTAATTCTTTCTTAAAATGACTGATTAATCGAAATATAAGAGTTGAGCCAGTGTTGGTCTCCTTTTATATTAAGATTATATCAATCATTTTATAAAAAGGATTAATAGGAATAAAAGTGACAAAACAAAAAATTATGACATAAGAGGTGTTGAAGTTGAGCTAGTGTGTCTCCTTCATCATTCTCTCAATATAAAGATCCCAAGGACCTATTTGCATAAAAGGACTAATTTGATCAATAATTGATGCATGTATCAATGTGCAGAAATTTTGATAAAATTAGGACTTATATGCATATAGTGAGAGAAAGAGAGTTAAATTGCAAATAGACATCAGCCATGCTGAAATTTGTCATTTGTACATTTAGTTCTATGATTTCTCAATGATTTGTCCAATAATCAAACAAAAAGAGCACATAATATACAAATTTTGATAGAACCAGGAGCCTCCCTGTAAATTTCCAAGTTCTGACATTTTTGATGATTAAAAAAAAAAAAAAAAAAAACATTGGAAAGATGATTCTTTTGGAGCTTGATCTTCTTCTTTTCCTTTACTGGTACAAGGCAGCAGCTGTCAAACCCATTAAAAGGGTTCTGATCTCAACCAGTCAGTGTGATTGGTGTTAGTACCTCTGTACCAGTCTCTGGTACAAGGCCAAACTCAAGTCCAGTAGCTAAACATGACTCAAAGGTTGCTGGCACAGTGTTGCACTCCAACAGGCCAGAATTGACCCCTGTTCACAAACTGAACTGCACAAATCACTGTGAAACTCAAAATGAAAAACAAATTACACAATCAAATAAAGGACTCCAAAATATATAAGATTGACACAAATTTCATATTTTTCTAATTTTATTTCGATTTTATATGAAGTTTTGAAGTTCAGTTTTAAAAACAGAAAAATCAGCATTTTAAAGGATAAAGAGGCTCTGCTGGTAAACTGAGCATTAAAAAATTGATTCTTTGACCTAAATGAAAAACAAATTAAACAGTTAGATACAGGACTTTAAAATACATGAAATAGACACAAATTTTACATTTTTATGATTTTATTTGAATTTGTTGCGAATTTCTGAAGTTAAGCACTTAAAATATGAAATTCTGCTAAATAAAAAAAATGCATATATATCCCTCTGTCAGAATAAAAATATATATAAATATGTTCAAAAAATAAAAATATAATTCTGAAGGCTATAAAAATTTACTCAAATCTTCCTTTAACAGCCCCTTATACTTTCATAACAAAATCTCATAAGTTTATCAACCAAATTAATGAAAATGTGTAAATCCGAAATTAATAACATAAAGAACAAACATCATGTTTAAATCCGAAATTAATCCAAAACAACTCGAACATCTGTAATGACTAGTAAGTTCTCATGAGCTTACAGAAACCTTCCTGAACCCCTGAATTTGCTTGAAAATGATAAATTGAAAGTGAGGTACCAATCCGGTACCGGGTATTAAAAATGCAAAACATAAACTATGTGCAAATCAATCATGAAATTCAAATTAATGCTAAATAAAACACCCATGCCCTCAAACAACACTAAATGACCATTTAATTAAGCAAAAGTGTGATGAAATCAATGAAAACCAGTTCAAAGTCATAATCGGTACCGAGAATAGAAGACTGACCAGGTACTGCCATCTCCGATGACCAATTGTCGCCGACATTGGGTGCATGACATTCCTGACATCAAGACGACACCGACTGTCACCCCCTTTCACCGCGCCGTGGCCGGAGAGTTCACCGGAAACAATAGCTGATCGGAACCCCAATTCGGGTCCCAACCCGATCCATATCTTGCTCGCACGAAGCTTAAAGCGCAATGAAACGTTGATCCTGGCGCCAAAATAGAAACTAAATGCAAAACACTAATCTTGATGCAATGACTAATCTGATAGGTTGTATATAAATCAAAATCTGATGAGTCATTACCATATGGGGCCCATCTGTCGGATCAAATGAAATCCTTTGTGCACCAATCTCAAAGCTTGATGACTAAATCCCAAAGCCCATGATTAAATAAAAAATGTTTAACACAAATCATAAAGCCCAAATCCACATCTCAAAGCCCAATATGTGAATCTCAGAACCCAAATCATTGAATCAAGGCTCTTTTACAAATAAGTCCTTCTGACAAAATTTAGTTCACAGCACAGTCCTTACCAAATTACAAAAATGCCCTTGACAGCTTAAAATCATCTCAAATAAGTCCTTAAGGACCCAATTCTCACTTAAAACCCTACATCAAGTCCAAATTACAAATTCATATCCTCTCAGCTTTGTAAATAAGTCCCTGAGAAAACATAAATATTTACAAATAAGCCCTTCTCAGTCTTTTTAAAGCATAACTTTTTCATCTTAAGTCCAAATTGACTCAAACCACCTCCAAATGAACCCAAATCAAATTCTCCATGTTTCCAAACCAAAATTGAACATGTCCAAGCATCAGCCATACCCAGAAATGACCAAAATACCCTTCTTCAAAATCAAATGATTTTATAAAAATAAATGATCAACAAAACGTAAATAAACATGCCATAAACTAAATATAAACAAATGACGTGCATACACTTCTTGAATATCCAAGTTCCTATTCTAAAATACAATAAACATTATGTTAATATAAAAATTACACACACACACATGTCCAAACATATAGAAAATCAAAACAATACCAGAAAGAATACATGAGTTCCCCTTTTAGCCCCATCATTCAATTCACTTAAATAGGCACAAATCCCGGAATGGACGAGGTGTTCAGTAAGACTTGGAAGGGTCATCTGATGTAATTAATAGTGGGGGCTTGCGCCCGTTGGGAGTTAAACGTCCCCACAATCAATAAACTCTCTCGATAGACTGATTATGAACAGTAGGTCTGTCGAGGGTGAACAGAAAGAATTGTAGAAAGAATTGAAAGCTGCAAGTTCAATGCTCTTTTCCATGTCTTAAAATCGAGAGCATTGAACCTTGAGACATTTAACGCATGCACACACCTTCCATCCGTTGTGCAACTTTCTGCACCCTACACAAGGGAATGGAGTTGAGTTGTTGTAAGGACCTCCAATTAAATATAATATCTGACATTCGGTTAAGTATTTGCAAGGGCATGGGGTTGAGTTGTTGCATGAACCTCCAATTAAATATAATATCTGACATTCGGTTAAGTATTTGCAAGGGCATAGGGTTGAGTTGTTGCATGGACCTCCAATTAAATATAATATCTCAGGTTAAGTATTTGCAAGGGTTGTGGTTGAGTTGTTGCATGGGCTTCTAATTAAATATAATATCTGACCTTCTTGCAAGGGGAGATAGAAAACATTTGCATGCGTGTACATCACACATTTGCATGCGATACAATTTGCATGGGATACCCTTGCAACAAGTTTTATGAATCCAGAAATGCCATTTCTTTTGCATGGGCTTTCCTCCCCTTACAAAAACCAAGTGCTCCCCTTGCAAAAAAACTCATATTCTAGTAGTGATGGCATTGGAGCTGAATGCCATCGTTTCTAGCCGATGGCATATGTGTATACCTTTATTATTGGGGCGATAGCCATCAGTGCGGAATCCGATTGCGGATAGCGATTTCGGCCAACGGTGAAGTGTTTTTTGGTAGTAGTGACAATCCATGCCTTAGCCCATCCGATGGTGAAGTGGTGATGATAAATGTATTTTTTGTAGTAGTATCAATATTTTCTCTGGCATTAATTCTTTTAATTGTAATTGAGTACATAATCATTGTATGCTTTTTTTTTCTTAAACGGGATACAAAGAATTTATATATTAATATTTACCTTGATTATAGTTTTCTTTTGTTTGGTTACTATATTCCTTTAATTAATTTTCTCTTTCCGTTCTCCTTTTTCTCTTCCTTCTATCCTGAATAGCCTTCAGTAGGATTGGGAACATGCTATATATGCATGTCTATACCCCTTGCACCATGTTATTGCAACAAACTCAAAATGTTTGAGCAATATGACAAAACGATGCAAAAGGTGAATGATTTCCTTCAATATGTGAAATATGACAACGAAGTAAAAATAACCTTCTTATTTTGTTTTTGGGGATACCTTATTGGTAGCAACTTAAAGAACACTTTCTCTCCATGTTTTATTTATTGTGCTTGGCTCAACAATTCTATGTATTCTTAGGCATACGTTTGTATACACGCCACAAATTGAAAATGAATAATTTATCTTCTTAAGCCAGTCAATTAAAAGACTTAATATTTTTCTTACACATGCTATATATATTTTTTTTAGAAAGATAAAATGAGAACTCTCTTTAAATTTAAAATGATTTTAAAAGAAAAGACAATAAATTGAGTACATTATGGAGTATCTCAAATTTAAAAGAATAAATATGATATTACTAATTTTAGAAGAGATGCTACTTAATTTAAAGATTTTTAAATATATACATGAAGTTTCCTTCTGATTTACGAAACGGAAAAGGGGGGAAAAAGAGTAAGTGCTCCGTGTGGAAAGTTTACACAAACTTTTGCAAAGGTGAATGAAAACATGGCCAGTGAATGTCACTATCAATCCATAATATATTACTAAAATGTAAAGAATGACACCATCAATCGATGAAGTTCATGCATATTTCCGATTTAAGTACTAAGTAATAAAGAAAAATGTGGCTGTAAACAAGTATTATTTTCTTTAATGATTTGACCCAACAACTAATTTTACGCGTCAAAGTTCTACTTTCTAGTAATTTGGCCCAAGATTAATCCTACTTTCTAGTAATTAGGCCGAAGATTTGACCCAACAACTAATTATACGCGTCAAAAAGTTCATTTTTTATTGGACATGTAGTTTTGATTCCCACTTAGCCGATTAGCCGTTCAATGTTCTCAATTAACTACGTTTTCTATAGAAAGAAGGTAGTACTTACGGGTGCAAACGGATAGGATAATATCCGTCCATATCCGGATCCGTATCTAAAAATTAGATACGGATATTTGATTTTCGAATATCTATATGAATACGGATACGGATATGATTTAGAATTTTAATTATCCGTATCCGAAAAATAGATATATACCATATAGTTTATAATATATTATCAAAATATTTATGTATTTATCTACGGATATCCGATATCCAATCTGTATCCGTATGCGAAAAATGAAATGGATACAGATATGGCTTTACCCCAGTAGTACTAGATTCATTAAAAAAAGTAAAAATTAGTGAGAATAATAAAAAACAGAAAGTGAATAATATAAAGAGATAAAGACGAACATTCATTTGGAAATTTAGAGGAGCATTAATATTCGGATATTTGTAATTTTTTTATTGAAAGAAAAATCTGAATGCTTGTTAGCCAACTTTTCTCTATCTATTTAGTAGAAGTCTAATTTAACTATTATTTAGAATAAAAACAAATTTCATTTTTTTTATTAAATAAGGGATCGATGAATGCATGTGTCAGAACACGACGAAATTAATACTGCGTTGCGTTGACGTGAAGACTTGGACTAAAATTGGACTGACACGTAGACTAGCAATAGGGGCAAAAAGTTGTCGTCCACTAAATAATTGACTCATTTATTTAGTCAATTATCAGCGTGCATATGTTTTATAATAAAGAGCGTCGAAATGCTGCAATGTGACATCGATTCATTTGATAGAAACTAGATAAATTGTAGTAGATTACTCGTTTATTATGGCGGTGGCAATGATACTAATCCACCTTCTTCTCTTCTTCACTTGAAAACCACTGAATCTGCGAAGAGCACCATCGCTCTGCCCGGTTGCCCAGAGAGCTGTCATGGAATTCCCATTCCTTACCCATTTGGCATTGGCCGAAATTGCTCCCTGTCTGATGACTTCAATGTCACTTGCGACACAACTTACAATAATGGTACACCTTATCTTTACAATTCTGGTTTTCCGATTTTGAATATAAGCCTGTCCTTGGGCCAGGCACGTGTAGGCAGTGAAGTATCTTACCAGTGCTATAACACCACGACAAAGAAGGACGATGGTTATTCTGGGGGATTAATCTTTGGTGAGACATGGCCATTTTGGGTCAACACCGAGAAGAACAAATTTACAGTCCTTGGGTGTAATACACTTGCCTATCTCACCCTTGACTTTAGTACTGATTACACGGTAGGATGCCTTTCTTCGTGTGATAGCCTAGATACCCTGAATAAGTATGGATCCGGATCCTGCTCTGGAATTGGATGTTGCCAGACAGCTATCCCCAGAGAAGACATTGGGCTGCCATACTTTGATAGTAGATACACCAACTCGGATGTGTATAATTTCAGTCCTTGCAGCTATGCTATGGTGGTGGAGGAGGCTCAATTCAAGTTCGACAAAACTTACATCACTACTAACTTGCTGAGTTCAAGTCTGAGTCCAACACTGCCAATGCTGCTCAACTGGGCCCTAGGAAACACGACATGCGACATCGCACAGAAAAAAAAAATCCTCCTATGCATGCAGAAGCGATCACAGTGTTTGTTTAAACTCAAACAGTACTCATGGTGGTTATCTCTGCAACTGCTCAAATGGTTATGAAGGCAATCCTTACCTTGATGGAGGCTGCCAAGGTCTTTCTCTCTCTCTCACTCTCTCCTGCTCTTGCTCTCTTTTATTATTTTATTTATCTTTCACTGTAGATGACAAAAAATAAACGAACAGAGAGAATTTATAAATATGTTGCAGTAATATGGAGGCTTATATCAAAATATTGTGTCATATTCATGCAGACATTGACGAATGTGCCAACCAAAATGCATGCTCCAAGCCTGGAAAGTGTCACAATATTGAAGGATCATATCGCTGCTCTTGTCCTTTGGGCTGGTTTAGAAATCATAACAATCCCAGAGAATGCAATCTCAACGTGGCACCACTTATAGGTATGTCATTACCTTTCAGAAAAAATAACTGTTAAAGTTCTGGATGTGGTTACAGGCTGTTAAAGTTTTGAGCGAGTTATATTTTTGTACGCATACAATCAATTACTATAATAGCTCAATTGAAGTATATAAAATATGTAACATGTTCAACATATTACATGGTTGAGAAAGGAACACAGTAGAGAAAAAGTGCTGTACTCTTTTTTTTTTTAATATATCACAGAAGAAGTAAAATTATAAGATATATATATTTTTATTATATTGCCAAAAGATGTCACACAGGTTGGGTTTTCACATTGTATGAATATACTACAGAATATATTTTTTATATACAACAATTATACATAAAAAAATAATTTAATTAATGTATTTTAAATAAATCTAGAAGAAAAACCATCAAGCAATGCCACACGTACATTTTTTTCATTACCGAACTCGAAATAAAAATTGTAGGCAACCCAACCGTAATATTGTTAACATCGATCATGTAATTTTTTTCAATTTTCCATATAAAGCTATACCCCATATGCCTAGATATTATCAAATCAACAATTGTCAACAACAGTTGTTGTAAATTTTAGAAGTCAACCATTGAGCCAACCAAGTTAGCCCAATCTGTTAGATGTACCTTTTTATATTTTAAAGCATATTTAATTGGGTTAAGGACTGCATTTTTTATGTAATTTATGCTTGACATAAGGGTGCTTTTAATCAAATCAGTTCAAGGTTGTTTACTATCCGATGAATGTCCTAAAAAGGAAGTGTAGCGATTAAATTTGTCGACAGCAAAATACTTTGTTTCCATGAAGAACCAAAAAAACGTAATATAACATATGCGTTGCGTAAGATGTACAGAAGAATAGATTGAAATATACACAATACAAATGTTCAAAGTTCGTATGTAGATATTGATCACAACTAAAGTATATAAATAATGTACAAATAATTAGAGCAATATTTACAAATTTTCGTATCAGATATTAAAGCAAGTTTGCACTTAAAAATTGTAGGCACTGCTGCTGGTTTTGTCGCTTTATCATTTCTTGGATTTTGTATATATGTGGTCCTGGAAAGAAGAAATCTTTCTAAAGTAAAAGAGAAGTACTTTCAATTGCATGGAGGGTGGATTCTGTTGGAGAAGATTAAATCAAACCAAGGGTTCGGTTTTACAATCTTCACGAAACAACAAGTAGAACAAGCAACAAACAATTTTGATAGTTCAAATATTCTTGGCCAAGGAGGCCATGGCACTGTCTACATAGGAACTCTAAGAGGAAAAAATGGTTGCCATTAAAAAGTGTAAGATAGTCGATGAGAAGAAAAAAAAAAGAATTCGGAAAAGAGATGCTTATTCTCTCGCAAATTAACCACAAAAACATTGTAAAAATCTAGGCTGTTGTCTAGAGGTCGAGGTTCCTATGCTAGTATACGAGTTCATCCCAAATGGTACCCTATATCACTATATCCATATACAAAACTAAGGATCACACATTTCTCTCGAAACCCGCCTAGGGATTGCACATCAATCAGCAGAAGCACTTGCTACTTGCATACATCAGCATCTCCTCCAATTATCCATGGAGATGTGAAGTCTGCAAATATTCTCTTGGACCAAAATTACACGGCAAAGGTGTCAGATTTTGGAGCCTCAATACTAGTTCCGACAGATGAAGCACAATTCGTCACGCTTGTGCAAGGAACGTATGGGTACCTTGATCCAGAATACATGCAATCTGGCCAACTGACAGACAAGAGCGATGTGTACAGCTTCGGTGTAGTTCTTCTGGAGATTTTAACTAGCAAGCCCATAATTGATTTTGATGCACCGAAGAAAAGAGGAATCTTTCATCTCGCTTCCTCTCTTCTATGGAAGAGAACAAAATGCAAGAGCTTCTAGATGATGAAATTAAACATGAAGATGATATGGAATTAATCAAGGTAGTTGCTGAACTGGCTAAGGAATGTCTAAGTATGAAGGGGGAAGACCGACCTATGATGAAAGAAGTAGCCGAAGAACTTCTTCGAGTAAGCAAGCTTAAGCAGCATCCTTGGGGACAAGAGCACAATCCCGAAGAAACAGAGACTCTGCTCAATGAACGATCCCAACATGCAATAGAGATTGAGCGTACTAGCAATTATTTCAATATTGATAAGGAAGCAGAGGAGAGCATTGCCATCGGTCGTTAATTACCTTAATCTCTTGTCATATTTATGTCGGTTGTATATTTTATTTTCTCATTATTATCACCTTTCTTATTATGTAGTCATTTTGGTTTCCATAAATGTATTGTATTGTATTATGTGTTGGACATGCTTTCTCCTGTGTTGTGTTGTATTATGTTGTAATTTATGATTTCTTTGTGCTCTAGTTTGTATAATTCCGTCAGCTTCCTTATAATGTATAATTGTATTGGGTTCCAAGATTTGTAATAGGAAATAAAATTAGTCCTAATAAAGACAGATTCTACACTAATATTTCTATTCTTATATTAAGCACGTCGATGTCCTGATTCCCCAACGTCTCTGATTAAAAGATGAAATTTCATATTGAATATCAACCGTCCAATCAAATAATTTTTTAAGGTAGGAGGAAGAGGTTTACACGAATTGTGCATGCTGCCATAAAGAATGCAAAGTAGAAGAGGACTTGCAGCATATGCAATGAGAAAGCGGGTCACAATTCTAGAACTTACTTTAAGGTTAAAGAAAAATTCCTTGTTGGTCTTATTTTTATTTTATACATTTTTTGCAAGTTAGAAATCAAAATTACCGATCCGTATCCATATCTGTATCCAAAAATAAAAGCAGATACATTTTACCACTATTCGATCCGTATCCGATCCGTTTGCACCCGTAGCTGCGACTACGTGGTTTCTGCGAGAGAGGAACTAGATGTACCTACTGTTTTGATACAAGAAGGTGTTCTAGACGACTAGACCCCATGGATTCAACAGATCTCGCAAGAGCAACCTTGCTAAGAGTTAACACACAATCAAATGGTGACGACAATGAGTCTGAAAGCCAAGAACAAGATGTGCCTAATTAATTAGTACATTATTTTTTTTGGTTTTGAAACACAAGCATTGGAACACAGATACCAGCTAACAACAACCATGTACCATAAAGAGGGAAAGGCATCAATCTGAAATGAATAAGAATAGGTTTCATTATTAACACATCATGTATATATCAAATATATTATGATATAACATTGCACACCATGTCCTATCAGGTATGTGTGCTTACTAATTACTAAATGCATGGCTCTTTTGCACAAATTACAAGCTATCTATCACAGTGTTTGATAATCTCAGTTCAATATGCTTTAGTGCTGGCAAGTGGTTTGGATGCAACCAATTATGAAGATTTTCTAGTTTGGGACAGGTCGAAACGACAAATTTAGTGATGAAACGAACGAGGTTAGAGATAGTTGAGGCCTTCTTACAAATATCAAAATGAACTTCTGTTAAATTTGGCAAACTGAGAACCAGTAAATTAACTAAATTGTTAAATCCTTCAGGAAAACAATGTAATATATAAGCAATCATTCATGTGCAGATAGAGTTCATTGCACCAGCTTTTTGCTTCAGCAATGCAACTGTTAGTATATTCAGAGAGAGCAATTTCTTATATTAATTTGCACAATTCATTTTGCTCCTACTGCTTTAATTTCTTTAGAAATACTGATACATGAAGTATATCAAGAGGGCTTTCTGTTCAGAATGGCCATTTTCTAGGTCATGGATCACATATTTATTTGAGCCATGTTCATATATGCTACCATGATACTTCATATATGGTCCCCGTATCATATCCGATACATAGAGGTCCCGTATCGGGATACGATACGTAGAGATAGCAAACAGTGTCAATAGACGAGAAATAATCAAAGATAGAAAAGCACAGTTAACACAACATGAATCATTAGTAGGTAACAAGTGATGACTAACAAAAATCCAAAGAAACAGATTCAAGTAGCCAACAAACAACATAAAGCAGCACTTCAAGTCAAACATAACAACCAAAACACAAGTCACAGCATAGATAGACCTAATTAAGAAGAACAAACAAACAGTATATCTGTATGTCATTCCCCATACAAACAACAAAAAACTGACAAGTGGGATCACTCAAGAGACAAGGATGCGAGCTGATCGGCAGTGGCAGGGGCGTTGGAAGCCTGCTGCTGCTGCTGCTGAGCAGCGGCGACATTGCGAAGCACCTCCATGGCCTCGGCAACCTTGGACTTGAGTGCGTCGGGGGATTCCAACAGGTGCAGCACCTCTGTCTGATCCATCTCAAGCAACATCCCCGTCACCTTCGCTGCGTGGTCGTGCTCCAGCTGTTCCACCAACGGGTACAGGTTTTCTCCCAGCATCTACACATTACAAGAAAATATATTATATTTTTAGATGTATACTGAGTGGTAGGATCAATTTAATTTAATTAGTATTTAGTTAAATTTTTTAAGAAAATGATATTTCTGAAAAGAATTAGAAATGAGTGATACTTGTAATTCCTTTGTATATTTTACTCTTAAAGAAAATGGGCACACAAAATTGCTGTCGGGTTAGTTAATTAGTCTGTTTAACAAGCTGCTTTCTCATGACCAGGCTTATCACATGTAGCCAATGGTAACCTCAAATATATAGACATCTTCCCTTCGAATTTATTCGCATAATAAAAACTGAGTCCCGCTACACTACTTGTATAACCATATCAGGGTATATGCTTATAATTCATATATCAATTTTATAGTACAAATGACGAATCAATAGTTTCAACATGATATCCACATTATAATTCATACCGTTCTCTGTTGCTCAGGATTGGCATTGGCAAGAGCAGTGGCAAGGGTGCCGATGGGCATGGGCTGTTGCATCATCCCAGGCATCTCACGCATGGGTGGGCCCCCTATGTCATAAGGAGGCATCATGCCTCCAGCAACACCAGGCATCGGACCCTCGGGTCCCATGTTGCGGCCTGGTGGGTAGCGGTACATACGACCCCTTGGGAACATGTACAAACCCAAATAGAATGATACTAAATTAAAAAAAATTAAGAAATAAAAAAATACACAAACCACCAAGTATTTCATTTTATTTATGTAGATTATTATTTAGAGTTTCTCATACTAAACAGGCCTATGTTTGAAGGCATTCTATGTTTTATTTTTAAATAAACAACAAATCAAGAAAAAAAAAAAAGAAAATCAAAACACACTTGGACATATTATTTACATTATAATAATGAGGAAGGTTCATGTGCCTCGTGCCTTTCATGCCTCATATCCTATATCTCCATTTTCAAAGTTCAAACTATCAATCTGAACCGCTCAACATTGATATCAAATTTTATACTTCTTGAAAAAAAATTTCAGATAGGTACAAAATCGCTGTTTTCTGGATCATTTACCTCTGAAAAAATAGTAAAAAATTTAAAAACATGTATAAAATTTGGTCCCCTAGCATGTTTTAATATAAATATCATGTTGTGCAGTTCGGCTCAACAGTTTGAACTTTGAAAACGGTGATATAGGATGAGTAATAGTGAGACAAGAAAGGCACGAGGCATTTGAACCTGCATCTAGAATAATAAAATCAACTATCAACCATACAAGAATGTATATAAGTTACCTGTTGGCGAACAAGAGGCATGGATTGCTGTGGCTGTTGGACGGGCCCACCAGCACCAGGGCCACGACGACAGCCACCTGGACGAGGTGCCTGCTGTCCTTGCTGCACCATTGGTACTACAAAGTTGGGCATCGGTCCCCCTCCCGGCCTCATCCCTGGTACCATCTGCTGCTGGAACCCAAATCCAGGCTTTTGCAAAAAACAAAAAAAATCTCAGCAAATCCACATCTCATAAAAAGGGGTATACGTGTAATTTCAACATTTTTAAGGGGTAAACATGAAATTCCCCCTAAAAAACAAGTTTCTGTCATTTCACTGAATTGCACTTCATTTACAATTAATTTTCAAAATGTTAAGAGGCACTATTGCATTTACTGTTACAGTTCTCCAATAGTGATTACGAAAAGGAGTTTGAGAAGGTAAAATTGAAAAAGAACCTGAGGTGGCATGAGAGCAGGAGGTGGCTGGCCATAGAAGAGCTGTTGTCCCATAGGGGCCCCTGGAGGATACATCGGGACCCGTGGAGCCATTGCAGGACCCATTGCTACTGGCCTCATTTGTGAAAATTGTGCCTGATAAAATTAAACATTCAGTGAAATTAGTATTTCAGATGTTTGCAATACTGTATATCACAATATATTCAACCTAACTTGGCTAGTTACAAAGTACAGTTCTCAAAACAACTCCCGGAATGAGATTCATTAATTCTAAGAAATAACTGATGCCTTTCAACAAATCCGAGCACTTCATGACACTAAGATTGTTAAAAGGAATGACAAAATGACTATGTGAAACTACTAGTCTGTTAAACAATGAGAAAAGGCTCAGAGAAAGAGAGAGAGAACCTGTAGGCGGGCCCTTCTCTCATCCTTGCGTTGTGCAACAGCAACATAGAGTGGTTTCCCCGAAACCAACTTCCCATTCATCTCATTAAGCTGTATAAACAGTACACACAAAAAAAATTGTTATCAGCTAACAACCTACATCTCCTGTTGTTTGAGTTTTAACAGAGTTGAACAAATTCCAAAGAGGGTAGCATTACCGCTTTGGCAGCTTCCTCCGGAGTCGAAAAGGCAACGAACCCAGATCCCTTGATAATTCCATTCTGGTCGCTCATCACCTGAAATCATAAAAAATGAAAACCTTGAAAAAAAAATCAAAATTTCTCAGGTATTGATCATTATTTACTAATATAGCCCCCTGTTACAACACAAAACAATGGCACCATGCACATACCTTGCAAGAGGTGATGGTACCGTATTCAGAAAGATCTCTCGGAGCTTCTCATCAGATATGAATCATCTAGATTCTTCAAGTACAATTCAAGCCCTGATTCTTATCAACCGACTCCTTAACAGTCTGTTCGAATCTCTCCTTCAACTCCATCTCCCTCTTCGGTTTTTCTTCTGGGCCTTCCCAACATACCACTCCTTATCGCCGACCTTCTTTCCCGTTGAGCGCTTCCACAGCTTTCAATTGCATCCTCCGGGTTTTCAAATTGACAAATCCAAACAACGACTCTTCCCCTCCTCATCAGTCATCCTACAGCACTTGTGATGGTACCATCTTGCCGAAACCTCCAATGTGACCCGTCCCGGCCGGGTGTTGGGGCTACGGCTTACATAAGTGCCCTGATCCATATACTCAGTTGATTCCAGATAGGGTCGGATACTAAGAGGAAATTGGAAGTCACTTTGGCATATCTAATTGCTGGTGCAAATTTTATAAATTCTCAACAAAAGTTGCAGTACAGCAACATTCATAAAGCACTTAATAAGCTTGTAAAGCAGTTGCAGGTGATAAATTAAATTGAGAAATATAGGGAACATTGAGTTCGTAGCAAGCAAAGTAGAATACGAATATAAAACACCATATTACTATTACTCGAAACTAAGATTCATACTTTGTCCTGCGAAAGGAAGAATCCCAAGAGAATGTAATCAAGAGAAGAGGACAAAAGCTTTGTAAAATTGTTAGGAGAGGGAAAAAAGATCAGGGAGAAATGAGCATCAGCACCAGCACCAGCTACCACCCTGACTCAAGGATCCAGTTCTGGACATGCTTGCCTGCAAGAAGAACAGGGACCCTCGGGAGAGGAAGGAGAGCGGCGGCGGGCGGGCAGTGGCGAAGACGGGGCGCAGATTAGCGACTGAGACCGAGGCTAATGGTGGGAGGAAGGCGCGGCGGCGGCCACGACGACAACAAAGCGTCCATCACCGGTCTGGTATGTGAAAGAATTTGGGTTTAAGGTTCTGGAGGAGACGAGCTTGAAGAGAGACGAAGAGAAGGATCGAAATTTCGAGAGGAGAGGAGAAATAAGAGGAGCGCTCGGACCCTAATGTCAGTGGTATCTGGTTTCTATTAGGAGATAAATTCACCAGATAAATTCACCTCGGTACTGACCGGAAGGTTAGGGTTTTAGTAGGATAAAACTCTTCCATCTCACAACTTCCTCTTCGCCATTGTTGGAAGAAGCAGAATGTTCGAGAGCGGAGAGTACTACAGCGAGAGAGAACACATGTCGACTTGAGACAGCGACATGGAAGCAAAGAAAGGACGAGTTTTCAGCGGAGTCATTTTAACCGTCAGATAGAAATCAAATGGAGAGGAGAGGGGATGGTACTGTTGCGATCCAGATCGAACGGTGCAGACGGCGTGTGTCACTATTGGAGTACTGTACCTCTGCGACGTGGATTATATAGATATAATAGATTTGGCCCAACAACTAATTATACGCGTCAAAGTTCATTTTTATTGGACATGTAGTTTTGATTCCCACTTAGCCGATGAGCCGTTCAATATTCTCAATTAACTACGTTTTCTGTGGAAAGAAGGTAGTACTTAGGGGTGCAAACGGATAGGATAATATCCGTCCATATCCGGATCCGTATCTGAAAATTAGATACGATATTCGATATTCGAATATCCGTATGAATACGGATACGGATATGATTTAGAATTTTAATTATCCGTATCCGAAGATAGATATATACCATATACTTTATAATATATTATCAAAATATTTATGTATTTATTTACGGATATCCGCTATCCGATCTGTATCTGTATGCGAAAAATGAAAACGGATACATATATGGCTTTACCACTATCCGATCCGTATCCTATCCGTTTGTACCCCCAGTAGTACTAGATTCATTAAAATTACAATAGCGGGTAGTACTAGATTCATTAAAAAAAGTAAAAATTAGTGAGAATAATAAAAACAGAAAGTGAATAATATAAAGAGATGAAGACGAACATTCATTTGGAAATTTAGAGGAGCATTAATATTCGGATATTTGTAATTTTTTTATTGAAAGAAAAATCTGAATGCTTGTTAGCCAACTTTTCTCAATATATTTAGTAGAAGTATAATTTAACTATTCTTTAGATTAAAAACAAATTTCATTTGTTTATTAAATAAGTGGTCGATGATGCATGTGTCAGAACACGATGAAATTAATACTGCGTTGCGTTGATGTGAAGACTTGGTCTAAAATTGGACTCATTTATTTAATCAATTATCAGCGTGAAGACTTGGCCTAAAATTGGACTCATTTATCTAATCAATTATCAGCGTGAAGACTTGGCCTAAAATTGAACTCATTTATCTAATCAATTATCAGCTGTGAAGACTTGGCCTAAAATTGGACTCCTTTATTTAATCAATTATCAGCGTGAAGACTTGACCTAAAAATTGGACTTCATTTATATACATCAATTATCAGCGTGAAGACTTGTCCTAAAATTGGACTCATTTATTTAATCAATTGTCAGCGTGAAGACGTTAGCCTAAAATTGAACTCATTTATCTAATCAATTATCAGCGGTGAAGACTTAGCCTAAAATCGAACTCATTATCTAATCAATTATCAGCGTGAAGACTTGGCCTAAAATTGGGACCTCATTTATATAATCAATTATCAGCGTGAAGACTTGGCCTAAAATTGGACTGATTATTTAATCAATTATCAGCGTGAAGATTTAGCCTAAAATTGGACTCATTTATATAATCAATTATCAGCGTGAAGACTTGGCCTAAAATTGGACTCATTTATTTAATCAATTATCAGCGTGAAGACTTGGCCTAAAATTGAACTCATTTATTGTAATCAATTATCAGCGTGAAGACTTGGCCTAAAATTGGACCTCATTTATTTAAATCAATTATCAGCGTGAAGACTTGGCCTAAAATTGGACTCATTTATTTAATCAATTATCCGCGTGAAGACTTGGTCTAAAATTGGACTCATTTATTTAATCAATTATCAGCGTGAAGGACTTGGCCTAAATTGACTCATTTATGTTAAAAAAAAAAAAATTGTGGTCCAACTAATAATTGACTCATTTATTTAATCAATTATCAGCGTGCATATGTGTTATAAGAGCGTCGAAATGCTGCATGTCACATCGATTCATTTGGTAGAAACTAGATAAAATTGTAGTAGATTACTCGTTATTATGGCGGTGGCACATGATACTAATCCAACTTCTTCTCTTCCTTCACTTGAAAAACCACTGAATCTGCGAAGAGCACCATCGCTCTGCCGGTGTCCAGAGACCTGTCATGGAATTCCCATCCCTTACCCTTTGGCATTGGCCTAAGTGCCCCTGTCTGAACAATTCAATGTCACTTGCGACACAACTTACAATAATGGTACACCTACACTTTACCTTTCTGATTTTGCGATTTTGAATATAAGCCTGTCCTTGGGCCAGGCACGTATAGGCAAGTGCAGTATCTTACCAGTGCTATAAACACCAAGACTAAGAATGAGGATCATTATTGGGGGAATTTTTCATTAATGGGTCATCGCCATTTTGGTCAACACCGAGAAGAACAAATTTACAGTCCTTGGGTGTAATACACTTGCCTACCTCGCCCTTAACTCGAGTACTAATTACACGGTAGGATGCCTTTCTTCGTGTGATAGCCTAAATACCCTGAATCCGTATGGATCCGGATCCTGCTCTGGAATTGGAATGTTGTCCAGACAGTTATCCCCAGCAACTACATTTTGGAGTCATCCTTTGATAGTAGATACAACAACTCGGATGTGTATAGTTTTCAGTCCTTGCAGCTATGCTTGGGTGGTGGAGGAGCTCAGTTCAAGTTCGACACAACTTACATCACTACTAACAGGCTGAGTTCAAGTCTGAGACACGATTCGTTCTCTTACTTTTCAACACTGCCAATGCTGCTCAACTGGGCCATAGGAACACGGTATGCGACATCGCGCAGAAAGACAAATCCTCCTATGCATGCAGAAGCGATCACAGTGTTTGTTTAAACTCAACCAGTACTCATGGTGGTTATCTCTGCAACTGCTCATATGGTTATGAAGGCAATCCTTACCTTGATGGAGGCTGCCAAGGTCTTTCTCTCTCTCTCACTCTCTCTTGCTCTTACTCTCTTTTATTATTTTATTTATCATTTACTGTAGCTTCCAAAAAATACACGAACAGAGAGAATTTATAAATATGTTGCAGTAATATGGAGGCTTATTTATAAATATTGTGTCATATTCATGCAGACATTGACGAATGTGCCAACCAAAATGCATGCTCCAAGCCTGGAAAGTGTCACAATTTGAAGGATATATCGCTGCTCTTGTCCTTTGGCTGGTTTAGAAATCATAACAATCCCAGAGAATGCAATCTCAACGTGGCACCAATTATAGGTATGTCATTCCTTTCAGAAAAAATAACTGTTAAAGTTCTGGATGTGGTTACAGGCTGTTAAAGTTTTGAGCGAGTTATATTTTTGTACGCATACAATCAATTACTATAATAGCTCAATTGAAGTATAAAAATATGTAACATGTTTGACACGTAATACGAACAATAGGACAACATATTACATGGTTGAGAAAGGAACACAGTAGAGAAAAAGTGTATATCTTTTTTTTTTAATATATCAGAAGTAAAATTATAAGATATATATTTTTATTATATTGCCAAAAGATGTCACACAGGTTGGGTTTTCACATTGTATGAATATACTATAGAAATTTTTTTTATATACAAAAATTATACATAAAAAAATTTAATTAATGTATTTTAAATAAATCTAGAAGAAAAACCATCAAGCAATGCCACACGTACATTTTTTTCATTACCGAACTCGAAATAAAAATTGTAGGCAACCGAACCGTAATATTTTAACATCATTAATTTTTTTCAATTTTTCATATAAAGCTATACCCCATATGCCTAGATATTATCGAATCAACAATTGTCAACAACAGGTGTTTTATATTTTAGAAGTCAATCATTGAGCCAACCAAGTTAGCCCAATCTGTTAGATGTACTTTTTTATATTTTTAAGCATATTTAATTGGGTTAAGGACTGCATTTTTTATGTAATTTATGCTTGACATAAGGTGTTATACTATCAGGTGAATGTCCTTAAAAAGAAGTATAGCGATTAAATTTGTCGAGGGTAAATACTTTGTTTGCACAAAGAACCAAAAAACATAATATAACATATGCGTTGCGTAAGATGTACAGAAAAATAGATTGAAATATAGACAATACAAATGTTCAAAGTTCGTATGTAGACATTGATCAGAACTAAAGTATATAAATAATGTACAAATAATTAGAGCAATATTTACAAATTTTCGTATCAGATATTAAAGCAAGTTTGCACTTAAAAATTGTAGGGACTGCTGCTGGTTTTGTCGCTTTATCATTTCTAGGATTTTGTATATATGTGGTCCTGGAAAGAAGAAATCTTTCTAAAGTAAAAGAGAAGTACTTTCAATTGCATGGAGGGTGGATTCTGTTGGAGAAGATTAAATCAAACCAAGGGTTCGGTTTTACAATCTTCACGAAACAACAAGTAGAACAAGCAACAAACAATTTTGATAGTTCAAATATTCTTGGCCAAGGAGGCCATGGCACTGTCTACAGAGGAACTCTAAGAGATCAAACGGTTGCCATTAAAAAGTGTAAGATAGTTGATGAGAGCAAAAAGAAAGAATTCGGAAAAGAGATGCTTATTCTCTCACAAATCAACCACAAAAACATTGTAAAAATCCTAGGTTGTTGTCTAGAGGTCGAGGTTCCTATGCTAATATATGAGTTCATCCCAAATGGTACCCTATATCACTATATCCATTACAAAAATAATGGATCCCACATTTCTCTCGAAACCCGCCTAAGGATTGCACATCAATCAGCAGAAGCACTTGCCTACTTGCATACTTCAGCATCTCCTCCAATTTTCCATGGAGATGTGAAGTCTGCAAATATTCTCTTGGACCAAAATTACATGGCAAAGGGTGTCAGATTTTGGAGCCTCAATCCTTGTTCCGACAGATGAAGCACAATGTGTTACACTTGTGCAAGGAACATTTGGGTACCTTGATCCAGAATACATGCAATCTTGCAAACTGACAGACAAGAGCGATGTGTACAGCTTTGGTGTAGTTCTTTTGGAGCTTCTAACCAGCAAGCCCGTAGTTGATTTTCATGCATCAGAAGAAGAGATGAGTCTTTCGTCTCGCTTCCTTTCTTCTATGGAAGAGAACAAAATGCAAGACCTTCTAGATGATGAAATTAAACATGAAGATGATATGGAACTAATCATGGAGGTTGCTAAACTAGCTAAAGAATGTCTGAGTATGAAGGGGGAAGAGCGACCTACGATGAAAGAAGTAGCGGAAGAACTTCTTCGAGTAAGCAAGCTTAAGCAGCATCCTTGGGGACAAGAGTACAATCCCGAAGAAACAGAGACTCTGCTCAATGAACGATCCCAACATGCAATAGAGATTGAGCGTACAAGCAATTATTTCAATATTGATAAGGAAGCAGAGGAGAGCATTGCCATCGGTCGTTAATTACCTTAATCTCTTGTCATATTTATGTCGGTTGTATATTTTATTTTCTCATTATTATCACCTTTCTTATTATGTAGTCATTTTGGTTTCCATAAATGTATTGTATTGTATTATGTTGTTGGAAATGCTTTCTCCTGTGTTGTATTGTATTATGTTGTAATTTATGATTTCTTTGTGCTCTAGTTTGTATAATTCCGTCAGCTTCCTTATAATGTATAATTGTATTGGGTTCCAAGATTTGTAATAGGAAATAAAATTAGTCCTAATAAAGACAGATTCTACGCTAATATTTCCATTCTTATATTAAGCACGTTGATGTCCTGATTCTCCAACGTCTCTGATTAAAGATGAAATTTCAAATTGAATATTAGCCCTCCAATCAAATAATTTTTTAAGGTAGGAGGAAGAGGTTTACACGAATTGTGCATGCTGCTATAAAGAATGCAAAGTAGAAGAGGACTTGCAGCATATGCAATGAGAAAGCGGGTCACAATTTAGAACTTACCTTAAGGTTAAAGAAAAATTCCTTGTTGGTCTTATTTTTATTTTATACATTTTCTGCAAGTTAGAAATCAAAAGTACCGATCCGTATCCGTATCTGTATCCGAAAAATAAAAGCAGATGCGAATATGATTTTACCACTACCCGATCCGTATCCGATCCGTTTGCACCCCTAGCTGCGACTATGTGGTTATTGCGGGAGAGGAACTAGATGTACCTATTGTTTTGATACAAGAAAGTGTTCTAGACGACTAGACCCCATGGATTCAACAGATCTCGCAAGAGCAACCTCGCTAAGAGTTAACACACAATCAAATGGTGACGACAATGAGTCTGAAAGCCAAGAACCAGATGTGCCTAATTAATTAGTACATTATTTTTTTGGTTTCGAAACACAAGCATTGGAACACAAATACCAGCTAACAACAACCATGCACCATGAAAGAGGGAAAGGCATCAAGTCTGAAAAATGAATAAGAATAGGTTTCATTATTAACACCATGTATATATGAAATATATTCTGATATAACATTGCACACCATGTCCTATCAGGTATGTGTGCTTACTAATTACTAAATGATGCCTCTTTTGTACAAATCACAAGCTATCTATCATAGTGTTTGATAATCTCAGTTCAATATGCTTTAGTGCTGGCAAGTGGTATGGATGCAACCAATTATGAAGATTTTCTAGTTTGGGCTGTTTGGGACAGGTCGAAACGACTAATTTAGTGATAAAACAAGGGAGGTGAGAGAGAGTTGAGGCCTTCTTAAAAATATCAAAATGAACTTCTTTAAATTTGGCAAACTGAGAACCAGTAAATTAACCAAATTGTCAAATCCTTCAGGAAAACAAGGTAATATATAAGCAATCATTTATATTCAGATACTTATGAGTTCATTGCACCAGCTTTTTGCTTCAGCAATGCAACTGTTAGTATATTCAGAGAGAGCAATTTCTTATATTAATTTGCACAATTCATTTTGCTCCTTCAGCTTTAATTTCTTTAGAAAAACTGATACATGAAGTATATCAAGAGGGCTTTCTGTTCAGAATGGCCATTTTCTAGGTCATGGATCACATATTTATTTGAGCCATGTTCATATATGCTACCATGATACTTCATATATGGTCCCGTATCATATCCGATACATAGAGGTCCCGTATCAGATACGATACGTAGAGAAATCAAACGTGTCAATAGACCGAGAAATAATCAAAGATAGAAAAGCACAGTTAACACAACATGAATCATTAGTAGGTAACAAGTGATGACTAACAAAAAATCCAAAGAAACAGATTCAAGTAGCCAACAAACAACATAAAGCAGCACTTCTCAAACATAACAACCAAAACCACAAGTCACAACATAGATAGACCTAACTAAGAAACAAACAAACAGTATATCTGTATGTCATTCCTGCATACAAACAACAAAAAACTGACAAGTGATCACTCGAGAGACAAGGATGCGAGCTGATTGGCAGTGGCAGGGGCGTTGGATGCCTGCTGCTGCTGCTGCTGAGCAGCGGCGACATTGCGAAGCACCTCCATGGCCTCGGCAACCTTGGACTTGAGTGCGTCGGGGGATTCCAACAGGTGCAGGACCTCTGTCTGATCCATCTCAAGCAACATCCCCGTCACCTTCGCTGCGTGGTCGTGCTCCAGCTGTTCCACCAACGGGTACAGGTTTTCTCCGAGCATCTACACATTACAAGAAAATATATTATATGTTTAGATGTATACTGAGTGGTAGGATCAATTTAATTTTAATTAGTATTTAGTTATATTTTTTTAAGAAAATGATATTTTTGAAAAGAATTAGAAATGAGCGATACTTGTAATTCCTTTGTATATTTTACTCTTAAAGAAAATGGGCACACAAAATTGCTGTCGGGTTAGTTAATTAGTCTGTTTAACAAGCTGCTTTCTTATGACCAGGCTTATCATATGTAGCCAATGGTAACTTCAAATATATAGACATCTTCCCTTCGAATTTATTCGCATAATAAAAACTGAGTCCAGCTACACTACTTGTATAACCATATTAGGGTATATGCTTATAATTCATATATCAATTTTTATAGTACAAACTACGTTAGCTCTCTAGTGTTGTCCTGTACCACTATCTTTATCCACAAATCTCCTTCATACTATATTGGATCTCTAGTGTTGTTCTGGATCACCTCGTCCATCCACGAATGTCTTTCTCACTCTGTTGGATCTCTAGTGTTGTTCTGGATCACCTCCTCCATCCACCAATCTCTTTCTCACTCATTTGACTCTCTAGTGTTGTTCTGGATCACCCACTCTATCCATAAATCTCCTTCTCACTCTGTTGGCTCTCTTATGTTGTTATGGATCACCTCCTCCATCCACTAATATTTTTGTTTCTATGTTGGATCTCTAGTGTTGTTATGGACCACCTCCTCTATCCACCAATCTTCTTCTCAATCTATTGGATCTCAAGTGTTGTTCTGCATTACGTCATTTATCCACGAATCTCTTTCTCACTCCTTCAAACAATCGATCTAAATTTCAGTCTAAAAAATAGTAAACAAATTCTAAACAATATAAAATTTGGTCTCCAAGCACATTTTAATATATAGAACATATTGATCACTTCAGATCGATTGTTTGAACTTTGCAATTGGCAAAAACTAACTCGTTATAATTTAGACTAAAATTATAACGTTATGACACTAGTCGGACTCACATTATTTGTCATACTTAAAAAATATTTTATTGTATTAAGATTGTCAAACTAATTATTCATTGTGTCAAATTAATTATTCATGAGTCTTATGAATCATATTGCAGAATCACACAATGAAACATAACAAACTAAACACACACAGAAATGAAAGCTGGAAATGGGTAGGAGCGTACAATTTGTAGTACGAGATTGGATGTGGATCCGACCAGATCTAGTTGAAAAGGTTGGATGCATGTACAATTTTGACATTATATGACAGAATGTAACTGTCTTGTTCCTCCATTTTTTAATTTATTTTCCAAGTATATCTAATACTAACAATAATTGTACCATGCAGCTTTGACATCAAAATCTATCAAAAAATGATTTCAATAATAAATTTAAATCATTAAAATTGATCTAACATTTTACACATTAAAATTAACTAATAACTTTTTTTTTATTGACATCTTAATTTTATACAAAATTAAGCTGAAAATTTATAAATTTGACATTTATATACACCACTCGCGAAAATAGATTGGTCTTAACTATTTGAATTCATTATTTAAGGTTATTCTGATATTTAAAGTTAAAAATCATCATATTAAAGAACTGTGTGATATTAAGAACACCTACTTCCACTCATATATAAACATTTTATTTTAGACATGATCTGTTGACCCTCATTTATTTTCAATTGTTTTGTGTTTATATATAGTTTAGAGAAAAATATTATAGGTACTATAAAATTAACCTCTATTTACAGTATAAATTTTTTATATAATTGATTATATATAAATTTGATTCTCATACTTTAAAAGTCTCTCTCGTTTTTATTGTTAAAAAATCTTAATTGGGAAAAACATGGACTCATGGGTTTAGTATGTTAATATGTTAATATCTAATGGCTTAATTAAAGATTGGATCTTTTGTTTTATTAATAGTTGATACTTTGATAACCAAGAGATGGTGTTTATATATGTCTATTTTAACGCCAGCTGGCGTGCTTTCAAGGAAATTTCTTGTGTGTATACTTGGTACTCTTTTGGTAGATAAGTTCAAAGTATTCATTGAGAAATCTTTACCATGACACATTGACACGCGTGTCATGTGCGTGGTTGACGCTCATGGTGTCCATCCAAGAAAAATAATAAACGGACTAGATTATTTATATTGGGCAATTTCATGTTACCCTTCAAATTTTTCAAATTTTTTTATTTTTTCCTCTTCTAAAATATAAAAACTCACAAATTTTTTCATTTTCTATTAAAACTCATTTTGAATTTATAGAATTCTTATTTTAGTTAAAAAAATAAAAATATGTAGCTATGTGTAACAAAACTGTTGAGTCTTTTAATTGGTCTGATTTTAAGGACAAATAGTTTATTTCTCTACTTGTGATATGTCTATCATTCAGACGTATGTTTATGTATGCGGCACAAGTAAGAAAATAATCAGGAGAGGATTTAGGATTTTCGTCAGAGGGACAAGAAAATAGCGAATCGGGTTTGAATAACTAATTGGGTTCAAATCCATTAGTTAATCAGGTACTAGATAAAAATCAATTCTCTAACTTATGATTTTCAATGCTCTGATCTCTAATTTTCAATGCTTTCACTTCTAATCTTAATTATCAATCAGAATTAAAAAAAATTATCCTAATTTTAACTCTTAACCCAAATTTCAAATCAGAACACCAGAGGGGACAAATAAAATTCCAGAGGGGCAAGTTAAGTTGGTCCGAACCTATAAATATCCATCAAAACTCAACATCCAGGGGTGGGCCGGTGGGGGCAGTTGCCCCCCTAGCTCAATGTACCACTACAGCAAACAGGACTATCAGCAACCGGGATTCCGGTCGCAGAAAGTTCTGTCGCCGGTCGCTGATGCCAATTCCGGTCGCATAAAGTCAAATACGGTCGCTGAAAGACCGGTCGCTGTAAGCATTGTCGCTGATACTCTTCTGATGACGTCACCGGTCGCTGATACTACGTCACCCGGTCGCTGATAATCTTTTGCGACCACATTTTTTTGGTCGCTGTTGTTTCTTTTGACGTCAGCAAAAACTTTCTGCGACCAAAGGAAACGGTCGCTGATACCTAAAACCGGTCGCAGAAAGTGTTCTGTCAGGTTTTTTAGATTGTATTATATTATTTAAATTTGCACCATTTAGACTATGATCGGAACAAATTGGAGCAAGAAATTCAATTCATTTCAATAGAAAAGAAAAGAAATGATATGATTATGAATTGAATTTTGTTGATCGAAACAATGGAGGAAGAGAATTCAATTCAGTATCAAACAATGAAGAAAAAACCTTAAAGTTTACTTAGTTTACTAGGGATGCCATTTACTTTTTTCTTTAGAATCGATGTTATATACCTAAACACTAATGGTTTGACTGTAAAAAAAAAAAAAAGTACGGAGAAGAAACACAAAAGCAAGAAGAAAGCTTAAGAACGCAAAGACGAGGTTATTTTTGTATAGCACGGAGATTTGGGAGAAGTAAAGCCCGACGAAAGCACGAAGAAGAATGCAGAAGACGAGGCTATTTTTGTCCTTCTCATTTCCGTAAACTGATTCTCGCCGAATCCCACCTATTTTCACGTGATTTCGCAACGTCAGTTCGGGCTGTTCAAATCGCGTCGAATCGAATCATTTCTTCTTCATGCTTGTCTTCCGATCACGGTAATTTGTTGAAACGAGAATTCTTCTCTCATTTTGGAGAGGTAGAATTGGTTCCGATCAGAGTGTTAATAGTTGATACGACACGTACCAACATACAACATAAACATACATGTCGTAATGCCAAGTAATATAAATAAACATAAACATACAATAAATAAACATCAAACATAATAATCGTAATGTCAAGTAATACAAACATAAATGTCGAATATCATAAACATCTATCAAAATGTCAAGTACCATATAAACCTAAGTAGTACCATCACCATCCGACCCCTGCCCCTCGTCATCATCACCGTCATCATCCTCGTCATCTTGAGGAGCGGGGATCTCGGCCTGCTGCGAGCCCGAACCTCCCTGTGAGATTGTAAAAAAATAGTTTAGATAATTAGAATTTAGGGCTCAGGGTTCACAATTAAAACATACTAAAATATGGAATTCCGTGCCTGAGAAGCTCTGAAAAGCTCGGTGATCTTGGACATAAACCAATCCTCCATCCTATCAAGTACCCGAGTAGATATCAATTTAATTTCGTTTTATTTTTAAGACATTTGTTTATGCAAGAGGGTAATAGAGGTAATTTTGTCAATTTAATTGCTGGATTTTCTGTTTTTTTTAAAGCTGAACTTTGGAAATTCATATAAAATTGAAATAAAATCAGAAAAATGTGAATTTCAGTCAATTTTGTGTATTTTGAAATCCTTTATTTAATCATGATGTTTGTTCTTTGATTTAGTCTTTGAGCCAATTTGTGCTGTTCATTTTACCAGCAGAGCCCTTTTATCATTAAAATGCTGATTTTTCTGTTTTTAAAACTGAACTTTTAAAATTCATATAAATTCGAAATAAAATCAGAAAAATATAAAGTTTGTGTTCATTTTGTGTATCTTGAAGTACTCTACATTACTATGAAGTTGGTTTTTCAGTTTAGTGCCTGTAACAGTTTGTATTGTCCATTTTGCTGGCAGGGGTCTTTTTAGCAATTTTAGGTGCTTCTAGTATACCAGTGGTACCTATCATGTGCAGTACTACTGAACCCTTATTTGGTCATGTACTAGGGGTTGATTTAAGTCAAATACCATTGATTGGTGATAGCAAATTTCATTGTTCTTTAGTTTATTACTTGGTACCAGTGAAGAGAGGGAGATCAAACAGTTGGGCAACAATTTCATTGTTCTTTAGTTTAAAAAAACAGAAAACCATTAACCCAAACAACAATGCTAAATGGAAATTGCAATTGGGCAACATAAAATTCTAATATGAGTAACGAGTAACGACTATTTTCCCCTTAGCCACACTTTTCCATTTTAGTACCTCTGAAAAAAACAATTTAAACAACTTACCATTTATCTCAGGGAACTCATTACTAAACAACAAATCAATTGCTAATATTCAGAGGGTGTGCTTAGATATTCAAAGGGTGTGCTTAGATATTTACCCGATCGAGACAGATGCAAATCGCAAGTGACGGTGGAAATGGCCGATACGAAGGAAGCACCTCGCTTCTCGACCTTCACAAATCAGCAAGGAGCACTAGCCACGGCACCAGAAAGCTCGGCGCGGGGGGGGCACAGAGGCGGAGTTCAATCAGTGGAAAATGGAAAAGAGGCGGGGTTCAGGCGGGAATCGCGCGGAGGGCACAGAGGCGGCGGGGTTCGGATCAGCGCGGGGGGCACAGATCGGGAGACGGAGGCGCACACGTTTTTTTCTTTTTTTTTTGGCTAACCTAAGAGACGGGAGACGGAGGAGACAGTGAGGGAGGGTTCGCGCCCAATTTTTTTACAGCACCCCATCTGCGACCGATCAAAAATGATCGCTGAAAGTTGTTTTCGCCGGTCGCAGAAACTGTCGTCGCCAAAACTATTCAAAAGTTTTTATTTTTGGGAGGGGAAAAACGTTTCAGCGACCGGCGCGGGTGCCGGTCGCTGATACTATAGATTAATTGATGTAGTGTACGTCCGTCAACTATGATTTTAAATGCTCTAACTTATGATTTTCAATGCTCTGAAAATAATCATGCAAGTAAGCGTTGGAGGTGAAGTCACCCAACTATTAAATATTCAAAAGGGATCCCCCATCCGGATTTTGAACATGCGATATCTCATACGGAGGGCATTACATTTGCTACCAGAACAAAAATTGGTTATAGAAAATAATCATTCATCCTTACAACCGACCAATTAGAAAACTGAACATAATATAGTGTTATTCAACATAATTTCAATTAATCTAGCATATTTTAGTATAAATATGCTAATTATATATCAAAAGAAGTAATATAACAAATAATTTAAACAAAAAAATTTAAATTTTCAGTGTTACATTTCAATATTTTGATTTTCATAGTGTCTCTCTCAAAAAAAAAAAAAAAAAATGGAGTAAGCCGGCCATTTTCTGGCCGACTTGGGTATTTTTCGATATTGGGTCCGATTCGGGACATAATTAATAATTGGGAAAATTGATTATTTGCCACTCCAAAACCTTGAAATTGTAAAAATGCCATTCCGAAATTTGAAATTGTAAAAATGCCATTCCAAACTTCATTAATATGTAATTTTGCCACTCCAAATAATTAATGACTAAAATACCCTCCCTTCTTCTCCTCCTCTTCTTCTCCTGCCATGGCGAAATTGGCTGCAGCTCAGCATGAAATGCAAATTATCCAAGTAAGACTGGGACGTGTTTTGGTATGGGGTTCATCTGTTGGTTTTTCGGTCTAAGAATTATATCAATTATGTTATAGATCAGGTGCGAATGAATTTGCATTGATATCTCAAATTTTGAATTGATCTGTGGTAAATCCGGACTGGTCAAATCCTTTCTGCACGAATCTCAAAGCACAAAAATACTGACCCCCCTGCATTCCGAATTCGCACCTATTTCGCCATGGCAGGAGAAGAAGAGGAGGAGAAGAAGGGAGGGTATTTTAGTCATTAATTATTTGGAGTGGCAAAATTACATATTAATGAAGTTTGGAATGGCATTTTTACAATTTCAAATTTCGGGATGGCATTTTTACAATTTCAAGGTTTTGGAGTGGCAAATAATCAATTTTCCCTTAATAATTTGTATTGAACTTTGGATATTAATAAAAATGTCGGCTTGTGGTCCAGCTACAATTTCTGTTTGCAGAGACAAAAATGCTTCTCTTTTCAGAATGACATGAATGATATAAGCGCGTTCCTTATTTTAGAGGGAAACTTAAGATAAGATACAATGTATCAAGTAAATTATTTATTGGAGGTGTTTTTAGGGTTCTAAGTACTTGTCATGCCGCACTGTGATTTGGATTATGTGCCGTGTTGTGCTGTGATTAAATTTAGAAAGATAGTCACGATACATTAGTCACGCTGTGGCTGGTCACGCTTAACTATTAATTGATTTCATAATTTAAGTTAGTTTATTTAAAATTCACTATTCAATCAAGATCTAACGGTCATAATTACATGTGACTCGCGTGACTACGTGACATGCCATGTTGTGATTAGATCTTTCGTGTTACGTGTCATGTCAAATTTTTAAAAGATAATTACGTCATGATCACAGTACGGAACACGCGAATCACGACATATAACCGACACACATGCCGTAACTTTTTTTCGATCCTATGTGTTTCTTTTAAGATAATGAAATATGAGCAGAACTAGGGTGTGATGTGCTCACCAACGGTTTTGGTGAGCACACCTCCAAAAAACGCATTTTCAAAGTTCAAATAGTCGATTCTAACCTTCCAACGTGTTCTTCATATTAATATGTGCTTGGAGACCAAATTTTACATTTTTTGGAAATTTTTTACTATTTTTTTTGAATTTTTGAAAATCAGTGTTTTTTGAATTTTTTTGAATTTTTTTTTTATTCAATGAAAAGCTGATGATTTTCAAAAATTCTAAAAAAATAGTAAACAATTTCCAAAAAATGTAAAATTTGGTCTCCAAGCACATATTAATATGAAGAACACGTTGGAAGGTTCGAATCGACTATTTGAACTTTGAAAATGCGTTTTTTGGAGGTGTGCTCACCAAAACCGTTGGTGAGCACATCACACCCTAGTTCTACTCATAAAATATTGAATGCACAACCGACATTTTTAATTAGTAAAGTTTGTCCAAAACAAAGAAGAAACCCTAGTTTGGTAGATTCATTAAATGCTGTGAGAAATGCCAGGTAATAATAATAAAGAACTGGGTGGCTTTGATAATTGATGTGTGCCTTTAAAGTCGTGAGGGATGGTGGAGATTTTTGTTATTTCTTATTAATTTATTTTGGCACAGATTTTGAAGTGACAGCGAGGTAAAATAGTGACAACAAATTTTGATCTTTTACTTAGTGGGGACCACATGACATGGGTTATGATAATTTCATTGAAGTTTCCCCATCAGTAAAAGAAAGAGAAATCAGAAAAGGGGAGACCAATTGAAAAGTGACCGGACAATACTTTATCTATAGAAATTAATAAAATAAAAAGTACAGAAATATAAAGTGTTTAATTTGTACCAGGCAAATTCTTCTATGAACATAAGGACTTATTTGTAAAATGAGCATATTTTCATTTTCAAAATTCAAACAGTCGATCTGACCGTTCAACATTATCTCCATATTAAAATGTACTTGGAGGTCAAATTTTACATTTTTTTGAATTTTTTTACTATTTATTAAGATGGGTACAAAATTCAATGGACTGAATTTGACTAGTTTTGTAAAATACTTAATAAATAATAAAAAAATTCCAAAAAATGTAAAATTTGACCTCCAAGTACATTTTAATATGGAGAAAATTTTGAACGGTCGGATCGACTGTTTGAACTTTAAAAATGAAAATATGTTCATTTTACAAATATGTCCTTATGTCCATATAAGCATCCTCTTAATAGAAATATCGGAATCTACAGACCCAATCCAAAATTTTAATATTTTTTCTATTAATAGTCTTTGTTAAGTTGTATTGAATGAATAAAAAGATATACTTTAGATCAAGACCATTGAGTCCGATCCAAATATTTGAATTGAGACTGTTGATCCGATCTTTCTAAAAATGTTGCAAACCAATCACGCTTTCTATTTCGTACCTCTAATTTTATTAATTTCTATGGATAAAAAATTATCAAATAGAAAACCTCAATATTTTTCACAACGAGACCCTGGGCTGCGACTAGGGCTACAAACGGGTCGATTGTTGAAAATAATCCAAGTACGCAATGAATACGGACCGTATCCCAATACGGACCGTATCAGAAGCAGTTTTTTATATTTCGGTTTAGAGCAGTTTTTATTTTTCTGTTTAGAGTTAATTAGAGTTAATTGTAAACTTGGACAGCAAGTTGTCTATTTAGACATGTGCAGAAAAGTAGTCAAGTAGTGGGTTGGTTATAGGTTAGTTATAGCAAAGTTAGTGGGGTTAGTGGGGTGCGAAAGGATGGATATGCACCACTATAAATAGTAGATCTGTTTGTGTTAATTAATCAATGAAAAAAATGGAGTTGTGAGTATATTTCGGCTGCTGCCCTGTTTTCTGTTTTTCCTCTTTTCCGAAAAACTCCCAACAAAATTGGTATCAGAGCGAGGTGAGAGATCAAGGCAGATCCGACCAAGCCAGAGGGGAGAGGGTGAGAGATCAAGGCAGATCCGACCAAGCCAAATGTGAGAGGGTGAGAGATCAAGGCAGATCCGACTAAGCCAAAGGTGAGAGATCAAGGCAGATCCGACCATGGCCGACGCAGGCAACAACACCACCATTAGCATGCCAAATCAGATGGTACCTTTGTTCAAGGGTGAGAATTACGAATTCTGGAGTATCAAGATACGAACTATGCTGAAATCTCATGGCTTGTGGGAACTAGCAGACAAGGGAATACCGAATCCTGATCCGACACCAATCGACACAGCCAAGCGAGATGCAAAGGCGCTCTTCTTCATTCAGCAAGCGGTACATGAGTCGGTGTTTGCAAAGATTGCAGCAGCAGAAACAGCAAATCAGGCTTGGACAACTCTGAAAACCGCATTTCAGGGAAGTTCCAAGGTGGTAGCCATCAAGTTACAGGGTTTGAGACGGGAGTTTGAGACATTGAACATGAAACAAGGCGAGTCAGTTCAATCCTTCTTTACGCAAGTTACAACAATAGTCAACCAAATCCGAAGTTGTGGAGAAGATCTTCCAGAAGAGACGGTGGTGATGAAGGTGTTGCGCAGCCTAACAACCAAGTTTGATCATGTGGTCGCGGCGATCGAAGAATCCAAAGATCTGTCCACTTACACGTTTGATGAGTTGATGGGATCACTGCAAGTCCATGAAGTTCGTCTCAACAGATCAGAAGTGAAGGATGACACCAAGGCTTTCTATTCTAAGGGCGATTCCTCAAGAAGCCAACAGCAAGGAAGAGGTAGAGGCCAAGGTTACGGCAGAGGTCGAGGCAGTCAAGGCGGCAGAGGCAGAGGCAAGCCGAGTTACAATCAACCGCATTCTAATCAACCGAAGAAAGATGTAGAATGCTACTACTGTCACAAGAAAGGGCATATGCAAGCCGATTGCTACAAGAAACAGAGAGAAGAAGGTCAAGATGTGGAGTGCTATTACTGCCACAAGTCCGGTCATGTGCAGGCCGACTGCTACAAGAAGAAAAGAGAAGAAGGACAAGCAAGTTATGTTGAAGAGAAGAACAATCAGTCACAGTTGTTCATGGCCAAAACCTATGAAGAATCAGATGCAAGTCAAATCTGGTTTTTAGACAGCGGGTGCTCAAACCATATGACGGGTTTCAAACATCTATTTGATGAATTAGATGAGTCATACAAGAAGGCAGTAAAGCTTGGTGACGATAAAGAGATTCATGTTGAAGGAAAAGGAACAGTAGCCGTGCAGACCAGCAGTCACAAAACACGGATGCTACATGATGTGTATTATATTCCTCAACTGTCCCAAAACCTTCTCAGCATCGGTCAGATGATGGGCAGCGGGTGTACCATCAAGTTTGAAGGCGACAATTGCAGAATTGTAGATGCAACCACGGATCAGACAATGGCAACAATCAAGAAGACACAAAACAACTTGTTCCCTCTGGAGATAACCAAGGTGAAAGACAAGGCACTTGCAGCCAAGGAGATTAGTTCCAGCGAGTTATGGCATTTGAGGTATGGTCATCTAAACATGAATGGTTTGAGATTGTTGAATCAAAAGAAAATGGTGAATGGGTTACCCGAAATTGGTGAAATCGGGTTATGTGAAGGATGTGTGTTTGGCAATCAATCGAAGCTGCCATTTCCAAAAGATCAGTCGATGCGTGCAACCAAAGTACTCGAGTTGGTGCATACTGATTTGTGCGGTCCCATGGAGGTTGAATCAATGGGAGGAAGCAAGTATTTTATGCTGTTTATTGATGATTACAGCAGGATGACTTGGGTATATTTTCTTAGCTATAAAAGTGAAGCGTTTGGGCTGTTCAAAAGGTTCAAAGCCATGGCAGAGACGCAAACAGGGGCTAGGCTGAAAGCTCTAAGATCAGATCGCGGTGGTGAGTTTCAATCAAAAGAATTCAAGCAGTTTTGTGAGAAAGAAGGGGTGCTACAGCAGCTGACCACTCCATACACACCTGAGCAAAACGGTGTAGCTGAACGCAAGAACCGCACGGTAGTAGAACTAGCAAGAAGTATGCTGAAATCTAAAGGTATGCCGAATAGTTTTTGGGCTGAAGCAGTAGCAACAGCGGTATATGTTCTAAATCTGTCACCGACCAAGGCAGTGATGAACAAAACCCCATTTGAAGCGGGGTTTGAAAGGAAGCCTTGTGTGGGGCATTTGCGTGTTTTTGGGTGTATTGCTTACACTCTCATAAGTGCACAAAATCGGAAGGAACTGGACTCAAAATCTGAAAAGTGTATGTTCATTGGGTATTGCATACAATCTAAAGGATATAGGTTGTTTAATCCGGTGACAAAGAAGATTATAGTCAGTAGAAATATCATGTTTGATGAGAATGCTAGTTGGAATTGGTCTATGGAGAAAGACAACACACCAATAGCAGAAATAGAAGATGAAGAAGAAGAAGGCAGCATTGAGCAGGCGCAAAGCAGTCCAAGCTCGAGTAGCAGATCACATCGGATGGTTGATCCGGATACACAAGGAAGAAAGGTACGATCCTTACAAGAATTGTATGAAGCAACTCAGGTTATGTATGTAGCAGATCCATTGTCCTATGAAGAAGCCGTAGAAAGAAAGGAATGGGTGCATGCAATGAAAGAAGAAATGAGTTCAATTGAGCAAAACCAAACCTGGAAGTTGGTGGAATTACCAAAAGATCGCAATGCAATTGGAGTTAAATGGGTTTACAAGACTAAATTTGGTCCAGATGGCAGTGTATTAAAATACAAAGCAAGATTAGTGGCAAAAGGATATGCACAAAAGCAAGGCATAGACTATGAAGAGACGTTCTCCCCGGTGGCAAGATTTGAAACGGTTCGGTTGTTGATTGCAATGGCTGCCCAATTGAGACAACCTATCTATCAATTTGATGTGAAGTCAGCATTCCTCAATGGTGAACTAAAAGAAGAGGTTTATGTTGAGCAACCAGAAGGGTTTGTGGTGAAGGGCAAAGAACATTGGGTGTATCGTTTGTTCAAAGCATTATATGGCTTGAAGCAGGCTCCCCGTGCATGGTACAGCAAGATTGATGCACATTTTCAGAAATTGGGATTTGAGAGAAGCAAGAATGAGCCTAATCTCTATGTCAAACGCAAAGAAAAAGGAGGTTTAATAGCCGTATGTCTCTATGTTGATGATATGATTTATTTTGGCACAGATGATGCAATGGTGAAAGAGTTCAAAGAGCAAATGATGCGTGTGTTTGAAATGACCGATCTAGGAGAAATGCATTACTTTCTAGGTCTGGAGGTTGAACAAGAGAAGGGAAGAATCTTTGTGTCCCAACGCAAGTATGCAAGAGACTTGGTAGAAAAGTTCGGGTTAAAAGATTGCAATCCCGTACTAATTCCAATGAATACAAATGAGAAGTTGTCAGCAATTGATGGAACCGGAGCAGCAGATGCAACTCGGTTTAGGAGTTTGGTGGGAGGTCTGTTGTACTTGACGCACACAAGACCAGACATCACACATGCAGTTGGAATGGTTGCGAGATACATGCAGAATCCAACTAAACAACACATGGGAGCAGCAAAGCGAATTCTTAGGTACATTGCAGGTACAACAAGCTATGGTCTATGGTACAAGGGTGTTGATGAACCGTGTTTGACAGGCTACAGCGATAGTGATTGGGCAGGTAGCATAGATGATCGAAAAAGCACAACAGGTCAGGTGTTCTTCTTTGGCAACAGCGTGATAAGTTGGAATTCGAAGAAACAGTCAACAGTTGCACTATCAACCGCAGAAGCTGAGTACAATGCAGTAACATCAGCAGCATGCCAAGGTGTATGGTTAAGGCGCTTATTGGAAGAGTTAGATTGTGAGCAGAAAGGTGCAACAATACTCTATTGTGATAATCAGTCGACAATTGCAATTAGTAACAACCCGGTGCATCACAACAGAACAAAGCACATAGACACTCGGCTCCATTTCATACGAGACATGATTGAGCAAAAGATGATAGAGTTGCAGTATGTGAACACGAACCAGCAAGTTGCAGATGTGCTGACCAAATCACTCCCACGTGAGAAGTTCAACTGGTGTCGAGACATGATGAATGTGCTGGACTTTGGATTAAGGGGGGGTGTTGAAAATAATCCAAGTCCGCAATGAATACGGACCGTATCCCAATACGGACCGTATCAGAAGCAGTTTTTTATATTTCGGTTAGAGCAGTTTTTATTTTTCTGTTTAGAGTTAATTAGAGTTAATTGTAAACTTGGACAGCAAGTTGTCTATTTAGACATGTGCAGAAAAGTAGTCAAGTAGTGGGTTGGTTATAGGTTAGTTATAGCAAAGTTAGTGGGGTTAGTGGGGTGCGAAAGGATGGATATGCACCACTATAAATAGTAGATCTGTTTGTATTAATTAATCAATGAAAAAAAATGGAGTTGTGAGTATATTTCGGCTGCTGCCCTATTTTCTGTTTTTCCTCTTTTCCGAAAAACTCTCAACATCGATATGGTTTTAAATTTATTTATCTATATCCGAATAGTATATATAAATACCGTATAATTTAATATATATATATTATGAAATTTTTTATGTTATTCACCATTATAAAAAATCTGTATTCGTATCTGTAATCAAAAAATAAAAGCAGATACGAATATGATTTTACCACTATATGATCCGTATCCGATCCGTTTGCACCCGTCACTGCGACTACGTGGTTTCTGCGGGAGAGGAACTAGATGTACCTACTGTTTTGATACAAGAAGGTGTTCTAGACCCCATGGATTCAACAGATCTTGCAAGAGCAACCTCGCTAAGAGTTACACACAATCAAATGGTGACGACAATGAGTCTGAAAGCCAAGAACAAAGATGTTCCTAATTGATTAGTACATTATTTTTTTTGGTTTTGAAACACAAGCATTGGAACACAAATACCAGCTAACAACAACCATGCACCATGAAAGAGGGAAAGGCATCAAGTCTGAAATGAATAAGAATAGGTTTCATTATTACCACCATGTATATATGAAATATATTCTGATATAACATTGCACACCATGTCCTATCAGGTATGTGTGCTTACTAATTACTAAATGCATGCCTCTTTTGCACAAATTACAAGCTATCTATCATAGTGTTTGATAATCTCAGTTCAATATGCTTTAGTGCTGGCAAGTGGTTTGGATGCAACCAATTATGAAGATTTTCTAGTTTGGGACAGACAGGTTGAAACGACTAATTTAGTAATGAAACGAGGGAGGTGAGAGATAGTTGAGGCCTTCTTACAAATATCAAAATGAACTTCTGTTAAATTTGGCAAAATGAGAACCAGTAAATTAACCAAATTGTCAAATCCTTCAGGAAAACAATGTAATATATAAGCAATCATTCATATTCAGATACTTATGAGTTCATTGCACCAGCTTTTTGCTTCAGCAATGCAACTGTGTTAGTATATTCAGAGAGAGCAATTTCTTATATTAATTTGCACAATTCATTTTGCTCTTTCAGCTTTAATTTCTTTAGAAATACTGATACATGACGTATATCAAGAGGGACTTTCTGTGCAGAATGGCCATTTTCTATGTCATGGATCACATATTTATTTGAGTCATGTTCATATATGTTACCATGACACTTAATAGATAGCAAACGTGTCAATAGACGGAGAAATAATCAAAGATAGAAAGCACAGTTAACACAAAACATGAATCACTAGTAGGTAACAAGTGATGATTAGCAAAAAATCCAAAGAAACAGATTCAAGTAGCCAGAGCGGCGGGACCTGGAAGCCGTTTCTTAACAATGAATCACTAGTTGGTTAAGAAATGGCTTCCAGGTCCCGCCGCTCATTAACATTATCACAATTTTCATTTGTTTAACAATGTAATTGGTTGTTGCAGGAAGTTCAGCATGAAGAGGTGGATGAGGTGGAGGGACGAGAACCACTGGTAAGTGAGGAAGAGTTAGAATAGCTTGGAAAGAATTTAAAATGGTTTACAACCGATATGTTCGGACCCCCCTATCAGCCGGAGGTAGCTTTGTATGCCCTGTCTTACAGGAGCTAATTAGAAATGAGGCCTTCGAAATTGCAGTGGAGTTTACCGATCTGAGGGATTTAATGGCTTGGTAGTGTTTGGACTAGGGCTGCACAAAAAATTCGTAGTTCGTAATTCGATTCGAGTTTGATTCGAAAATTTTTGTAAAAAATTCAATTCGAAATTGAGTTCGTTCGAAATTAATTCAAACCAAACTCAAACTGGACCTAGTTCATTCGAAATAGGTTCGCAAACCAAACTTAGTTCGAAATTAACTCAAACGTGAACCGTTAATTTCTGCTGATAATAAACTCTAATATTTTATTTAGGATAATATTTGGATTTGTAATAATTCTAAAACTTTGGTGATTGTTCTGTTCTTCTATTGATATTTAAATTGTACTTTGAATTCTTTGGATATTTGAAAACTTTGGTGATGTTGCTCTTGTTGGCTATTTGAAAAACTTTGGATTCTGTGATTGTACTGAACTTTGATTGATTGTACTAAACTTTGGTGTTTGATATAAATTTTGGCATTTGTAATGAACTTTGATATAAACTTTGGTGTACTGTGTAATTAGAATTCAGAATGCCTGAGTTTTTATTAAAGTACTATAATTTCGAACTATGGCCCAGCCATAAGTCACAACTCTTAAGTCGTAATAAAGTTCGTAAAAGTTCGAAATTGAGTTCATAAAAAAATTGATTCAAAATTGAGTTCGTTCGAAATTAAGTTCATTCGAAATTAATTCAAACCAAACTCAAACTGGGGGTAAGTTCAATTCGATTCGGTTCGTTTGCAGCCCTAGTATGGACGTCTCTATCATCCAAGTCTATTCGCTGTGATTATTTTTTTTTTTAAAACATATTTATTCTCTTCACAATTAACTCCTTTCTCCTCTAGTCTGACAATCCTTACTTTCAGGTATTGCACGACCATTATTCCGGGCGGTGTGAAAAACAATTTGCACATCGGACATATGGATGCAAATTTGATCAGCGCAACATCGATTAGATACAACAACGCAGAGTCACTGGAATACTGCATTCAAACCTTGCTTAGCTTGCAGGACAAAAAATTCATCTTTGCACCATACCACGAGAGGTAATTTGATAGAGTTCAGTCATGTTTCTTTTCCTTAAATGACAAGTTCATATTGATTTATTACTATTATTTAAATTGTAGGGATCATTGGGTTCTTCTTGTCATAATTCCAAGCAAGGATCTGGTCCTCTGCATCGACTCCAAAGTGGTGGAGGACAGGGTTTTTGCAATCGAATCTCATTTGCTCAAGTAAAATTCATATAATGTAAAACACAAAGTAATAATCTGATCTACGTGATAATATCTAAGGATAAGTACTATACTGATCTTTATTAATTGTAGGGCTTATAGGCAATATCTACAGTGGAGTGGACGCGCGAAGGGGAAAGAAACTTGTGATTGGTCAATGTTTCAGGTATTAAAAATTTAATAGAGTATTTCATTTTAACTTATTTCAAGTTCCAACATAATTGCACTAATAATTTTATTTTGTTTTCAAAATCTATTTTCAGGGCCCACAACAAATATCAGACTGGGAGTGTGGATACTACGTGATGAAGAATATGGATTTCATCATTCGGTATCTCACACGAAGTTTTCCAGATGTATGTCAATTTGTTTCTGTCATGCTCTGATTTTAAGTTCTTAATTGGTTATACATGTTATTAATATGTTTTCATTTATTCATGCAGATTTCCCTACAGACCAATCCATATTCTTTGGAAGCTCTGAACGAGGTTCGTCAGCCATGGTGCCATTTCTTCTTGGAATGAGTATTACCTCCAATAGATGGGCAGGAAAATTAAATACTTTTGGTACATATGAGGTACATTTTTGTGGGTACCAGAACAATTAATGGTTGTGTTTTGTGTGTTCGCCTCATATAATTAAGTATAATGCTGCTAGTTTTTTTGTCTTATATATACAACCAGTGGGGGTGTGATTTTTGAAAGCATTGCTAGTTTTAGTTTAGTCATATGGGTGGAGGGGGCCGGGGTGTAATTCTGGTATGTCTTGGGGGTTGTATTTGTTGCAACAGAACATATATGTTAATTAATGATGGTATTTGTGTTAATTTAGTGCTACAGATTAATTATGTTGGTTAATTTAGTGCTGCATTGTTCTATATGTTTGTTGGTCTTCTATATTATCTTGCTTAATTTGCTGCATGTTATTTGTATTCGATTTGGTGCTATATATATATAGAGAGAGAGAGAGAGAGATTATGTTGTTTATCTTGCTATATATGAAAGCTAGCCCCTAATACAGGCATATATAACTAAAAAGTTTATATAAATAAATCGCCAACGGTCCAAATAATGACAGATGGCAAACTAGGACCTGCCAATGCCAACTCAAACACAAGGTATAAGACACTTTTGCAATCGGCTAATAACACCCAACAAACGATGGCGTTTCTATATTAAACGGTTAATTTAACGACCAAAAAACTATTATTCCCATTTGTCCCTTATTTCCAACCAATGGCATTGGAGTTGAACGCCATCGTTTCTAGCCGATGGCATATGTGTATACCTTTTCTATCGGGCGATAGCCATCAGTGCGGAATCCGATTGCGGATAGCGATTTTGGCCGACGGTGAAGTGTTTTTTTGGTAGTAGTGACAATCCATACCTTAGCCCATCCGATGGTGAAGTGGTGATGATAAATGTGTTTTTTGTAGTAGTACCAATATTTTCTCTGGCATTAATTCTTTTAGTTGTAATTGAGTACATAATCATTGTATGATTTTTTTTCTTAAACGGGATACAAAGAATTTATATATTAATATAGTTTTCTTTTGTTTGGTTACTATATTCCTTTAATTAATTTTCTCTTTCCGTTCTTCTTCTCTTCCTTCTATCCTGAATAGCCTTCAGTAGGATTGGGAGTATGCTATATTTGTCTATACCCCTTGCACCATGTTATTGCAACAAACTCAAAATGTTTGAGCACTATGAGAAAACGATGCGCAAATGGTGAATGATTTCCTTCAATATGTGAAATATGATAACGAAGTAAAAATAACCTTCTTATTTTGTTTTTGGGGATACCTTATTGGCAGCAACTTAAAGAATACTTTTTCTCCATGTTTTATTTATTGTGCTTGGCTCAACAATTCTATGTATTCTTAGGCATACGTTTGTATACACGCCACAAATAGAAAATGAATAATTTATTTTCATAAGCCAGTCAATTAAAAAACTGGATATTTTTCTTACACATGCTAATATTTTTTTCTAGAAAGATAAAATGAGAACTCTCTTTAAATTTAAAATAATTTTAATTGAAAAGACAATAAATTGAGTACATTATGGAGTATCTCAAATTTAAAAGAATAAATATGATATTACTAATTTTAGAAGAGATACTACATAATTTAAAGATTTTTAAATATATACATGAAGTTTCCTTCTGATTTACAAAACGGAAAAGGGGGCAAAAAGAGTCAGTGCTCCGCGTGAAAAGTTTACACAAACTTTTGCAAAGGTGAATGAAAACATGGTCAGTGAATGTCACTTTATATCAATCCATAATATATTACTAAAATGTAAAGAATGACACCATCAATCGATGAAGTTCATGCATATTTCCGATTTAAGTTCATGGTCAATGAATGTCACTTTAACTACGTTTTCTATAGAAAGAAGGTAGTACTTAGGGATGCAAACGGACTCATATTTCGTTTTATATTCTTCTAGCATATACATATGGTAACTTCCCGGAAGTTGCAACCCCTTATTAATTTATGTCTAATTTTGTTTTACTCGTTGGGTGGAAGGCGAAATGGGGACTTGAGTTTCCGTCTTCCTTTTTGTATTATTTTGCTTAGTATGATTTGATTAGGAGGCAATCATGCATACTAGCCATCAATATTCTCAATTAACTACGTTTTCTATAGAAAGAAGGTAGTACACTAGTACTAGATTCATTAAAATTACAATAGCTGGTAGTACTAGATTCATTAAAAAAAGTTAAAATTAGTGAGAATAAGAAAAAACAGAAAGTGAATAATATAAAGAGATGAAGACGAACATTCATTTGGAAATTTAGAGGAGCATTAATATTCGGATATTCGTAATTTTTTTATTGAAAGAAAAATCTGAATGCTTGTTAGCCAACTTCTCTCAATCTATTAAATAAGGGATCGATGAATGCATGTCAGAACACGACGAAATTAATACTGCGTTGCGTTGACGTGAAGACTTGGCCTAAAATTGGACTGACACGTGTCGTAAAGACTAGCAATAGGGGCTAAAAGTTGTGGTCCACTAAATAATTAACTCATTTATTTAATCAATTATCAGCGTGCATATGTTTTATAAAGAGGGTCGAAATGCTGCAATGTGACATCGATTCATTTGGTAGAAACTAGATAAAATTGTAGTAGATTACTCGTTTATTATGGCGGTGGCAATGATACTAATCCACCTTCTTCTCTTCCTTCACTTGAAAACCATTGAATCTGCCAAGAGCACCATCGCTAAGCCTGATTGCCAAGATAGCTGTGGGGGAATTCCCATCCCTTACCCATTTGGCATTGGCCGAAAGTGCTCCCTGTCTGAAGACTTCCTTGTCACTTGCGACACAACTGACAATAATGGTACACCGGCACTTTACCCTAAAGGTTTTGTGATTTTGAATATAAGCCTGTCCTTGGGCCAGGCACGTGTAGGCAGTGCAGTATCTTACCAGTGCTATAACACCACGACAAAGAATGAGGATGATTATTCTCCTGGATTTATCTTTGGTGGGAGATGGACATTTTGGGTCAACACCGAGAAGAACAAATTTACAGTCCTTGGGTGTAATACACTTGCCTATCTCAGCCTTAACCGGGGTACTGGTTACAAGGTAGGATGCCTTCCTTCGTGTGATAGCCTAGATACCCTGAATAAGTATGGATCCGGATCCTGCTCTGGAATTGGATGTTGCCAGACAGCTTTCCCCAGAGCAAACTTTGCGATGCCATACTTTGATAGTAGAGACAACAACTCGGATGTGAATAATTTCAGTCCTTGCAGCTATGCTATGGTGGTGGAGGAGGCTCAGTTCAAATTCCACACAACTTATATCACTACTAACTTGCTGAGTTCAACTCTGACACAAGGTCCTCTCTTTTACTTTTCAACACTGCCAATGGTGCTCAACTGGGCCATAGGAAACACGACATGCGACATCGCACAGAAAAGCAAATCCTCCTATGCATGCAGAAGACATCACAGTGTTTGTTTAAACTCAAACAGTACTCATGGTGGTTATCTCTGCAACTGCTCATATGGTTATGAAGGCAATCCTTACCTTGATGGAGGCTGCCAAGGTCTTTCTCTCTCTCTCACTCTCTCTTGCTCTTCCTCTCTTTTATTATTTTATTTATCATTTACTGTAGCTTCCAAAAAATACACGAACAGAGAGAATTTATAAATATGTTGCAGTAATATGGAGGCTTAATTATTTATAAATATTGTGTCATATTCATGCAGACATTGACGAATGTGCCAACCAAAATGCATGCTCCAAGCCTGGAAAGTGTCACAATTATGAAGGAGGATCTCGCTGCTCTTGTCCTTTCGGCTGGCGTAGTAACCGAAACAATCCCAGAGAATGCAATCTCAAGGTGGCACCAATTATAGGTATGTCACTACCTTTCAGAACAAATAACTGTTAAAGTTCTGGATGTGGTTACAGGCTGTTAAAGTTTTCAGCGAGTTATATTTTTGTACGCATACGAAGTATATAAAATACAACTTGTTCCCCGTAGCATCCTAGCTATCAATTATTATAATAGCTCAATTGAAGTATATAAAATATGTAACATGTTTGACACGTAATACGAACAATAGGACAACATATTACATGGTTGAGAAAGGAACACAGTAGAGAAAAAGTGCTATACTTTTTTTTTTAATATATCACAGAAGAAGTAAAATTATAAGATATATATATTTATTATATTGCCAAAAGATGCCACACAGGTTGGGTTTTCACATTGTATGAATATACTACAGAAATTATTTTTTATATACAAAAATTATACATAAAAAAATAATTTAATTAATGTATTTTAAATAAATCTAGAAGAAAAACCATCAAGCAATGCCACACGTACATTTTTTTCATTACGTACCGAACTCGAAATAAAAATTGTAGGCAACCTAACCTTAATATTTTTAACATCATTTAATTTTTTTCAATTTTTCATATAAAGCTATACCCCATATGCCTAGATATTATCAAATCAACAATTGTCAACAACAGTTGTTGTAAATTTTAGAAGTCAACCATTGAGCCAACCAAGTTAGCCCTATCTGTTAGATGTACTTTTTTTTTATATTTTTAAGCATATTTAATTGGGTTAAGGACTGCATTTTTTATGTAATTTATGCTTGACATAAGGGTGTTTTTAATCAAATCAGTTCAAAGTTGTTTACTATCAGGTGAATGTCCATAAAAAGAAGTATAGCGATTAAATTTGTCGACAGGCAAAATACTTTGTTTGCACAAAGAACCAAAAAAACATAATATAACATATGCGTTGCGTAAGATGTACAGAAAAATAGATTGAAATATAGACAATACAAATGTTCAAAGTTCGTATGTAGACATTGATCAGAACTAAAGTATATAAATAATGTACAAATAATTAGAGCAATATTTACAAATTTTCGTATCAGATATTAAAGCAAGTTTGCACTTAAAAAATTGTAGGGACTGCTGCTGGTTTTGTCGCTTTATCATTTCTTGGATTTGGTATATATGTGGTCCTGGAAAGAAGAAATCTTTCTAAAGTAAAAGAGAAGTACTTTCAATTGCATGGGGGGTGGATTCTGTTGGAGAAGATTAAATCAAACCAAGGGTTCGGTTTTACAATCTTCACGAAACAACAAGTAGAACAAGCAACAAACAATTTTGATAGTTCAAATATTCTTGGCCAAGGAGGCCATGGCACTGTGTACAGAGGAACTCTAAGAGAAAAAACGTTTGCCATTAAAAAGTGTAAGATAGTTGATGAGAGCAAAAAGAAAGAATTCGGAAAAGAGATGCTTATTCTCTCACAAATCAACCACAAAAACATTGTAAAAATCCTAGGTTGTTGTCTAGAGGTTGAGGTTCCTATGCTAGTATACGAGTTTATCCCAAATGGTACCCTATATCACTATATCCATCACAAAAATAATGGATCCCACATTTCTCTCGAAACCCGCCGAGGGATTGCACATCAATCAGCAGAAGCACTTGCCTACTTGCATACATCAGCATCTCCTCCAATTTTCCATGGAGATGTGAAGTCTGCAAATATTCTCTTGGACCAAAATTACACGGCAAAGGTGTCAGATTTTGGAGCCTCAATACTAGTTCCGAACGATGAAGCACAATTCGTCACGCTTGTGCAAGGAACATGCGGGTACCTTGATCCAGAATACATGCAATCTTGTCAACTCACAGACAAAAGTGATGTGTACAGCTTCGGTGTAGTTATTCTGGAGCTTCTAACCAGCAAGCCCGTAATTGATTTTTTCGCGCCAGAAGAAGAGAGGAGTCTTTCGTCTCGCTTCCTTTCTGCTATGGAAGAGAACAAAATGCAAGACCTTGTAGATGATGAAATTAAACATGAAGATGATATGGAACTAATCATGGAGGTTGCTACACTAGCTAAGGAATGTCTAAGTATGAAGGGGGAAGAGCGACCTACGATGAAAGAAGTAGCCGAAGAACTTCTTCGAGTAAGCAAGCTTAAGCAGCATCCTTGGGGACAAGAGTACAATCCCGAAGAAACAGAGACTCTGCTCAATGAACGATCCCAACATGCAATAGAGATTGAGCATACAAGCAATTATTTCAATATTGATAAGGAAGCAGAGGAGAGCATTGCCATCGGTCGTTAATTACCTTAATCTCTTGTCATATTTATGTCGGTTGTATATTTTATTTTCTCATTATTATCACCTTTCTTATTATGTAGTCATTTTGGTTTCCATAGATGTATTGTATTGTATTATGTTGCTGGAAATGCTTTCTCCTGTAATGTATTGTATTATGTTGTAATTTATGATTTCTTTGTGCTTCAGTTTGTATAATTCCGTCAGCTTTTTTATAATGTATAATTGTATTGGGTTCCAAGATTTGTAATATGAAATAAAATTAGTCCTAATAAAGACAGATTCTACGCTAATATCTCCATTCTTATATTAAGCACGTCGATGTCCTGATCCTCCAACATCTCTGATTAAAAGATGAAATTTCAGATTGAATATCAACCCTCCAATCAAATAATTTGAAAAGATAGGAGGAAGAGGGTTACACGAATTGTGCATGCTGCTATAAAGAATGCAAAGTAGAAGAGGACTTGCAGCATATGCAATGAGAAAGCGGGTCACAATTCCATAACTTACCTTAAGGTTAAAGAAAAATTCTTTGTTGGTCTTATTTTTATTTTATACATTTTTTGCAAGTTAGAAATCAAAATTACCGATCCGTATCCGCATCTGTATCCGAAAAATAAAAGCAGATACGAATATGATTTTACCACTATCCGATCCATATCCAATCCGTTTGCACCCCTAGCTGCGACTATGTGGTTTCTGCGGGAGAGGAACTAGATGTACGTATTGTTTTGATACAAGGTGTTCTAGACGACTAGACCCCATGGATTCAACAGATCTCGCAAGAGCAACCTCGCTAAGAGTTAACACAAAATCAAATGGTGACGACAGATATCGCAAGAGCAACCTCGCTAAGAGTTAACACAAAATCAAATGGTGACGACAATGAGTCTGAAGCCAAGAACAAGATGTGCCTAATTAATTAGTACATTCTTTTTTTTGGTTTTGAAACACAAGCATTGGAACACAAATACCAGCTAACAACAACCATGCACCATGAAAGAGGGAAAGTATCCTCTCCAATATAGTAAAAGATTCTCTTCACTTTACAGTTTGAGATTAACTCCCAGCTGCTTTCAGATTCGGGCTAGCGCAAGGGCAGTATTATTGGGCCTTGAGATTCGTATCAAGTTAAAAAGAACGGTCCAGATCCAACAATTCTAAAAGATTCCTTATTACGGTATCGGAGAGGATCTGAATTCTATCATTACTACTAGTCTAGGGATCCAAATCTGCTGAAATTCCAATACATGAACAGTGTTTCTGGAATTTCTGAAATCCAGAATCCAGAATCCAGTCGTTGAACTGTTTCGAAATACGTGCACAGAAAAACTAGTTGTTTCGAAATGCGTGCACAAAAAAAGTTGAATAACTGGATTCATAATTTCAGAAATTCTAAAAACACTGTTCATATATATTGGATTTCAGCTGATCTGAATCCGTAGTCTATACTAGCAACTCATAAATAAATGAAATTGTGAGAAGTAGAGGAGACAATAGCCTAAGTGATAGAATGACAGGCAACCAGGTCTTGCGGTCCTTGGTTTCCTACTTGCAGTAAATGCACTTACATCTTCTCAATAAACAAATATAGTTAGTATACATTAATTAATATTGTTACCCTGAGAAATAAATAAATGGTACCATTTCCTGACAAACTATTTTAGTGAAAAAATAAAGGATGAGTGAGGCTACGGTGCTATGCATAGCACGGATTGGGTCCGTGTTACGGCTCAAAATTTGACTTTTTAAAATCCTAACGGTCGATCCGAGCCGTTCAACATGATTATAAAATGAATATGTACTTGCAAACCAAATTTTACATTTTTTTGATTTTTTTTACTATTTTTTTAGATATGTTGTTTTTAGATGGTCCAGAATGTTCAGATCAAGTGACTTTCGAAAAAATAGTTAAAAGTTCGAAAAAATGCAAAATTTGGTTTGCAAGTACATATTCATTTTATAATCATGTTAAACGGTTCGGATCGACCGTTAGAATTTTAAAAAGTCAAATTTTGAGCCGTAGCACGGACCCAATCCGTGCTATGCATAGCACCGTAGCCTCACTCAGAAAGGATATTTATGCGCATGTTACCAATATCTTGCATTTAGTGCTTGTAGACATTTATGCTTATGGAATTAATTAGCTTATATGATTATATCTTATCTGGTGTAAAACACACAAGGCAACATGGAGAGCAACCATGGATAGTGCCACAGTGGAACACTTGATTTATTGGAATTTGGCAGGACTTGACGTGAAGGTTAGTAGGTTACAGTGGCAGTGGCATCCAATGTAAAATAAGTTCTCCGAAACTACTGTAATAGATTGTATTAAAAACAAATTTAATTAACAACTGTCTTTTTTTTTATTTTTTTTATTGAGATAGTAGGTGAAGAGTGGTGTTCAGAAGATCAGTGTTGTAAGAAATATCTGTTTAGGACAATTAATCGGCTGATTTGTTGTTAGCGGTTATCAAATTTTGATGGTTCTTATTTTACTAATCGACTGATTATAGCCGATTATTTCTGATTATTACCGATTAATCGCTTGACAGTTACCTTGTTCGTCCGATAAGCGCATATTGTTATTTACAACACTGGTTCAAATCACTTGAAGTAACTTAGATTTTGAGTTCGGATCCGGACCGTCCGATTTGGTCTGGCATGAATAAAGGGATATGGTACATTCCACCTCGGACCGAATTGGCTTAGATTCTGATTAGATAGTCTGGATCTAAACTCAAAATTTGATAAGAGGGTGCTAATTAATATCGTTCTGAAAATTCGTGCAGTAATAATTCTTCAAAAATAAACAGTTCATTATGTCCATTTGCAAAATTGATTTTTCTTTTAATTTTTTTTTTATATCTTCTATGAAACGAACTCAAAATTTACAACTTTTAATAGAACATGTTCGACGATTTACATGTGTTGTTTGAAAAATAATTTTGAGTTATTTATTAACAAAAAATAAAGGACAAGCATTGGATCCCTTTTGTGTTTATTTACTGAAATTTAGTAACAAGTGTGAAAGTAAAATCTCTCCATAAGACTTACTTACACAGAAGGATCATGTTTTTATGTGTCCAAATCCCTGCGGCAAACCATGCAGCTATAACGATCCCTCTTTATTGTGACTTTTAACAGTAAAATATTGTATAAGCTTCGGCATGTCATAGGCATACAAAACCCAATAACCCGTTACGGAGTTTACTGTGGCCTAATCTTGTTGTCTCATAATTGTACTCGATATAATTGCTAGCAGCAGCTGTCATTTGCTTATGGTCCAGCTACAATTCCTGTTTGCAGAGAAAAAAAATGCTTCTCTTTTCAGATTGACATGATAAGATCACGCATTTCTACCACAAAAATACAATGTATCAAGTTAAGTATTTATTGGAGGTGTTTTTAGGGTTCTAAATACGTGTAGTGCCGTACTGTGATTTGAATTATGTGTTGTGTTGTGCTGTGATTAAATTTGAAAAGATGGTTATGATACGTTAGTCACACTATGACTGGTCACGCTTAACTATTAATTTCATAATTTACATTAATTTATTTAAATTCACTATTTAATCAAAATTTGACGGTCATAATTACATGTGACTCGTGTGACCACGTGACATGTCATGTTATGATAAGATATTTCATGTTACGTGTCATATCAAAATTTTAAAAAAAGTTACAACATACAAATAATCACGACATATAACCGACAGACATGCCGTAACTTTTTTTTTTTGGATCAGATGTTGAAATATTGAATGCACAACCGACATTTTTAATTAGCAAAGTTAGTCCTAAACAAAGAAGAAACCCAAGTTTGGTAGATTCATTAATTGCTGTGAGAAATGCCAGGTAATAATAATAATAATAAAGAACTGGGTGGCTTTGATAATTGATGTGTGCCTTTAAAGTAGTGAGTGATGGTGGAGATTTTTGTTATTTATTATTAATTTATTTTGGCACAGATTTTGAAGTGACAGCGAGGTAAAATAATGACAACAAAGTTTTATCTTTTACTTGGTGGGGACCACATGACATGGGTTATGATAATTTCATTGAAGTTTCCCCATCAGTAAAAGAAAAAGAGAAATCAGAAAAGGGGAGACCAATGAAAAGTGACCAGACAATACTTTGCCACATTTCTTTACAATTATTATATTTTCTAAAAAAGAAAATTTCTTGAAGAGACGAAATAGAAAGAGAATTTTTTATTCATAAAAATTAATAAAATAAAAAGTACAGAAATATAAAGTGTTTGATTTGTAACATTAATAGAAATATCGGAATTCACAGTCCCAATCCAAAGTTTTGATATTTTTTCTATTAATAGTCTTTGTTAAGTTGTAAAGAATGAATAAAAAAATATACTTTGGATTAGGACCATTGAGTCCGATCCAAATCTTTGAATTGAGACCGTTGATTCCGATCTTTCTAAAAATGTTGCAAACCAATCACTCTTTCTATTTTCGTATCTCTTATTTTATTAATTTCTATGAATAAAAAATTCTCAAATAGAAAACCTCAATATTTTTCACAAGGAGACCCTGGGCTGCGACTAGGGCTGCAAACGGGTCGGATATTATTAGATCCGTATCTGAAAATTAGATATCGATATGGTTTTAAATTTATTTATCCATATCCGAATAGTATTATATACTATTCGGGTATGGATATCAATGTGCTTGGAGACCAAATTTATTATCCATACACGAATAGTATATATATACTATTCGGGTATGGATATCAATGTGCTTGGAGACCAAATTTATTTATCCAAACTGTAGATATTCAATCTATATTAAAATGTGCTTGGAGACCAAATTTTTACATTTTTTAGATTTTTTTTACTATTTATTAAGCTGGTTTGAAAGCCACTGATTTTATTAAACTTATGCACCATTGAAAAACAACGGTTTTCAAACTAGCTTAATAAATAGTAAAAAAATTCTAAAAAATATAAAAATTTGGTCTCCAAGCACATTTTAATATAGATTGAATATCTAACGATTTGGATCAACTATTCGGACTTTGAAAATCGGAGAACCGAACCATTTGTTCCTGAGTCCAGAAACAAATGTTTGTATATTAGCCATTTTCATATGTAATATATATATAGAGATAGGCTACGGTGCTTTACAAATTAAAACACATTCTTTAATTCGGGCCACTTTTCAATTTGCAAAACCCAAACAACCGATCCGAACCGTTCAACATGTTCTAAATATTGAAATGTGCTTGGAGACCAAATTTTACATTTTTTGGAATTTTTTTACTATTTATTAAGCCACTTTTGAAATCGCTGATCCGGTGGTCCACAGTAAAAAACAGTAAAATTTTCTGGACCACCGGATCAGCGATTTCCAAAGTGGCTTAATAAATAGTAAAAAAATTCCAAAAAATGTAAAATTTAGTCTCCAAGCACATTTCAATATTTAGAACATGTTGAACGGTTCGGATCGGTTGTTTGAGTTTTGCAAATTGAAAAAGTGGCCCGAATTAAAGAGGGTGTTTTAATTTGCAAAGCACCGTAGCCCATCTATATATATATATATATATATATATAGAGAGAGAGAGAGAGAGAGAGAGAGAGGGAGTGGCTAATATCAAAATGTTTGCACCATGCCCCTCGTGCAACCAAGTTGTTTTTGGATTTTCAAAGTCCAAACGGTCAATCCGACCCGTTAGATGTTCAATCTATATTAAAATTTGCTTGGAGACCAAATTTTACATTTTTTGGAATTATTTTACTATTTATTAAGCCACTTTAAAAATTGCTGATCCGGGTGAACAGTAAAAACAGTGCAACTAAATTCTGGACCATGTGATCAGTAATTTTCAAAGTGGTTTAATAAATAGTAAAAAAATTCCAAAAAAAATATAAAATTTGGTCTCCAAGCATATTTTAATATAGAGATCACATCTAACGGCTCGGATTGACTGTTTGGACTTTCAAAATCTGAAAATGACTTGGTTGCACGAGAGGCTTGGTGCAAACGTTTTGATATTAGCCACTCTATATATATATATACACACACACACACCGAAAAATAAAAGCAGATACGAATATGATTTTACCACTATCCGATCCGTTTGCACCCCTAGCTGCGACTGCGTGGTTTCTGCGGGAGAGGAACTAGATGTACCTATTGTTTTGATACAAGGTGTTCTAGACGACTAGACCTCGTGGATTCAACAGATCTAGCAAGAGCAACCTCGCTAAGAGTTAACACACAATCAAATGGTGACGACAATGAGTCTGAAAGCAAGAACAAGATGTGCCTAATTAATTAGTACATTATTTTTTTCGGTTTTGAAACGCAGGCATTGGAACACAAATACCAGCTAACAACAACCATGCACCATGAAAGAGGGAAAGGCATCAAGTCTGAAATGAATAAGAATAGGTTTCATTATTAACACATCATGTATATATCAAATATATTTTGATATAACATTGCACACCGTGTCCTATCAGGTATGTGTGCTTACTAATACTAAATGCATGCCTCTTTTGCACAAATTACAAGCTATCTATCATAGTGTTTGATAATCTCAGTTCAATATGCTTTAGTGCTGGCAAGTGGTTTGGATGCAACCAATTATGAATATTTTCTAGTTTGGGACAGACGGGTCAAAACGACGAATTTAGTCATGATGAAACGAGGGAGGTGAGAGATAGTTGAGGCCTTCTTACAAATATCAAAATGAACTTCTGTTAAATTTGGCAAACTGAGAACCAGTAAATTAACCAAATTGTCAAATCCTTCAGGAAAACAATGTAATATATAAGCAATCATTCATATTCAGATACTTATGAGTTCATTGCACCAGCTTTTTGCTTCAGCAATGCAACTGTTAGTATATTCAGAGAGAGCAATTTCTTATATTAATTTGCACAATTCATTTTGCTCCTTCAGCTTTAATTTCTTTAGAAATACTGATACATGACGTATATCAAGAGGGACTTTCTGTGCAGAATGGCCATTTTCTATGTCATGGATCACATATTTATTTGAGCCATGTTCATATATGTTACCATGACACTTAATAGATAGCAAACGTGTCAATAGACGGAGAAATAATCAAAGATAGAAATCACAGTTAACACAAAACATGAATCACTAGTAGGTAACAAGTGATGACTAACAAAAAATCCAAAGAAACAGATTCAAGTAGCCAGAGCGGCGGGACTTGGAAGCTGTTTCTTAACCATGAATCACTAGTTGGTTAAGAAATGGCTTCCAGGTCCCGCCGCTCATTAACATTATCACAATTTTCATTTGTTTAACAATTACAGTAATTGGTTGTTGCAGGAAGTTCAGCATGAAGAGGTGGGTGAGGTGGAGGGACAAGAACCACTGGTAAGTGAGGAAGAGTTAGAATAGCTTGGAAAGATTTTAAAATAGTCTACAACCGATATGTTCGGACCCCCTATCAGCCGGAGGTAGCTTTGTATGCCCTGTCTTACAGGAGCTAATTAGAAATGAGGCCTTCGAAATTGCAATGGAGTTTACCGATCTGAGGGATTTAATGGCTTGGCAGTGTCTGGACGTCTCTATCATCCAAGTCTATTCGCTGTGAGTATTTATTTTTTTTAAACATATTTATTCTCTTCACAATTAACTCCTTTCTCCTTTAGTTTGACAATCCTTGCTTTCAGGTATTGCACGACCATTATTCTGGGCGGTGTGAAAAACAATTTGCACATCGGACATATGGATGCAAGTCTGATCAGCGCAACATCGATTAGATACAACAACGCAGAGTCACTGGAATACTGCATTCAAACCTTGCTTAGCTTGCAGGACAAAAAGTTTATCTTTGCACCATACCACGAGAGGTAATTTGATAGAGTTCAGTCATGTTTCTTTTCCTTAAATGACAAGTTCATATTGATTTATTACTATTATTTAAATTGTAGGGATCATTGGGTTCTTCTTGTCATAATTCCAAGCAAAGATCTGGTCCTCTGCATCGACTCCAAAGTGGTGGAGGACAGGGTTTTTGTAATCGAATCTCATTTGCTCAAGTAAGCAAAATTCATATAATGTAAAACACAAAGTAATAATCTGATCTACGTGATAATTGTAGGGCCTATAGGCAATATCTACAGTGGAGTGGACGTGCGAAGGGGAAAGAAACTTGTGATTGGTCAATGTTTCAGGTATTAAAAAATTTAATGGAGTATTTCATTTTAACTTATTTCAAGTTCCAACATAATTGCACTAATAATTTTATTTTGTTTTCAAAATCTATTTTCAGGGCCCACAACAAATATCAGACTGGGAGTGTGGATACTACGTGATAGAATATGGATTTCATCATTCGGTATCTCACACGAAGTTTTCCAGATGTATGTCAATTTGTTTATGTCATGCTCTGATTTTAAGTTCTTAATTGGTTATACATGTTATTAATATGTTTTCATTTATTCATGCAGATTTCCCTACAGACCAATCCATATTCTTTGGAAGCTCTGAACGAGGTTCGTCAGCGATGGTGCCATTTCTTCATGAAATGAGTATTACCTCCAACAGATGGGCAGGAAAATTAAATACTTTTGGTACATATGAAGTACATTTTTGTGGGTACCAGAACAATTAATGGTTGTGTTTTGTGTGTTTGTCTCATATAATTAAGTATAATGCTGCTGGTTTTTTTGTTTTATATATACAACCAGTGGGGGTGTGATTTTTGAAAGCTCCATTGCTGGTTTTAGTTTAGTCATATGGGTGGAGGGGGCTGGAGTGTAATTCTGGTATGTCTTGGGGGTTGTATTTGTTGCAACAGAACATATATGTTAATTAATGATGGTATTTGTGTTAATTTAGTGCTACAGATTAATTATGTTGGTTAATTTAGTGCTGCATTGTTCTATATGTTTGTTGGTCTTCTATATTATCTTGCTTAATTTGCTGCATGTTATTTGTATTTGATTGGTGCTATATATATATATATATAGAGAGAGAGAGATTATGTTGTTTATCTTGCTATATATGAAAGCTAGCCCCTAATACATGCATATATAACTAAAAAATTTATATAAATAAATCGCCAACGGTCCAAAATAATGATAGATGGCAAACTAGAACTTGCCAATGCCAACTCAAACACAAGGTGTAAGACACTTTTGCAATCAGCTAATAACACCCAACAAACGATGGCCTTTCTATATTAAACGGTTAATTTAACGACCAAAAAACTATTATTCCCATTTGTCCCTTATTTTCAACCAATGGCATTGGAGCTGAATGCCATCGTTTCTAGCCGATGGCATATGTGTATATCTTTCCTATCGGGCGATAGCCATCAGTGCGGAATTCGATTGTGGATAGCGATTTTGGCCGACGGTGAATGTTTTTTTGGTAGTAGCTAGTGACAATCCATGCCTTAGCCCATCCGATGGTGACGTGGTGATGATAAATGTGTTTTTTTGTAGTAGTACCAATATTTTCTCTGGCATTAATTCTTTTAGTTGTAATTGAGTACATAATGATTGGATGATTTTTTTTCTTAAACGGGATACAAAGAATTTATATATTAATTAATATTTACCTTGATTATAGTTTTCTTTTGTTTGGTTACTATATTCCTTTAATTAATTTTCTCTTTCCGTTCTCCTTTTTCTCTTCCTTCTATCCTGAATAGCCTTCAGTAGGATTGGGAATATGCTATATATGTCTATACCCCTTGCACCATGTTATTGCAACAAACTCAAAATGTTTGAGCAATATGACAAAACGATGCAAAAGGTAAATGATTTCCTTCAATATGTGAAATATGACAACGAAGTAAAAATAACCTTCTTATTTTGTTTTTGGGATACCTTATTGGCAGCAACTTAAAGAATACTTTTTCTCCATGTTTTATTTATTGTGCTTGGCTCAACAATTCTATGTATTCTTAGGCATACGTTTGTATACACGCCACAAAAAGAAAATGAATAATTTATTTTCATAAGCCAGTCAATTAAAAAACTGGATATTTTTCTTACACATGCTATATTTTTTTTTTCTAGAAAGATAAAATGAGAACTCTCTTTAAATTTAAAATGATTTTAATTGAAAAGACAATAAATTGAGTACATTATGGAGTATCTCAAATTTAAAAGAATAAATATGATATTACTAATTTTAGAAGAGATACTACATAATTTAAAGATTTTTAAATATATACATGAAGTTTCCTTCTGATTTACGAAACGGAAAAGGGGGGGGGGAGAGTCAGTGCTCCGCGTGAAAAGTTTACACAAACTTTTGCAAAGGTGAATGAAAACATGGTCAATGAATGTCACTTTATATCAATCCATAATATATTACTAAAATGTAAAGAATGACACCATCAATCGATGAAGTTCATGCATATTTCCGATTTAAGTTCATGGTCAATGAATGTCACTTTATATCAATCCATAATATATTACTAAAATGTAAAGAATGACACCATCAATCGATGAAGTTCATGCATATTTCCGATTTAAGTTCATGGTCAATGAATGTCACTTTAACTACGTTTTCTTAGAAAGAAGGTAGTACTTAGGGATGCAAACGGACTCATATTTCGTTTTATATTCTTCTAGCATATACATATGGTAACTTCCCGGAAGTTGCAACCCCTTATTAATTTATGTCTAATTTTGTTTCACACGTTGGGTGGAAGGCGAAATGGGGACTTGAGTTTCCGTCTTCCTTTTTGTATTATTTTGCTTAGTATGACTTGGGTTTTTAAATTTTCATAAACCAAAATTCTTTTTATCAAAGGTTTTTTACATGAACTCAAAGTTAATAGAAATTAAAAAGCGTAGCATGCATGATCCAATTCACAATATGAGAGGGACCAGAGCATCGATAATGTTGAACTTAATTAATTTCTCCTTTTTTGACTCTTAAGTCTTCTTTGATCCAATATGAGAGGAACGCTAGCTGGAAATTGATATTTTTCAATTCTCCTTTCCACTTCAGCGACAGTCACATCTCCATTACACGTGAAATTGACGGTCAAGATTGCTTGACAAAATCTTGACAGTGTTCCAAACCAAAGGAGTTGGTACAAATGGTACTGGAGTCTCCTGTTTTGTGTTGACAGGAGAGTATAAAAGATAAATGCATGTGAAAGGTAGAAAAGTAGTTTGTATTTTTTCTTGGCATGTTCGCATGATCAGAAAACGGGATCCAATGGCTGATATTCGATACACTTAGCTTTCTTAAGATTCGTGCATACAGGCATATAGCATCTTTCGCAGTCGCACATTTTCTTTTTGATAGGTAAAAAATCGCTTGATGTTGCATGTGGTGGGCACTTGACAAGGAGAAAGTTCCAAGAAAGTACGTTACTCTCATCAAGGATATAATAGCGAAACCAGTGACTTTTCTCTTAAGATATGATTACATTAAGGGCAAGCTTTGAGCCCTTTCATTTTTTTCTCTAGTGGTGGATGAAGTCATGAGAGACATATATTAAAATTAGATATGAAAATTAATTAACTTTTGGAGTGCAGTTGGAGGCTGTAGTTTCAGAGAAGTTTCATGGAAAGATACATCGGATGTTAACAATTTCCATTTAAGAGTTGCTTATTTATAAAATAATTTGTGAATTAATGTGACTATGTGAGTAATGGACCAGGGTTATGATTCATTCAACGAATTATAATACTTCCCAACTTGTCAAATTTTAAGTAATATTATGAATTAATTTTAATTATAGTTCACATCATGTGTGACCATTCGAAAATGACATGCTCAATTATATAGTGAAAAAACTGTATCGAAGTCAGCCATACATATGTCACTAGTTTGAAAGCATCAATGTTTACTTTTTTGCCTTTTCATAATTCCAAACTATTTTAATATAATATTTTGTTATAATAATCGAAATATTATCAGCAATTTTAATATCACTATTTTGAAAGAGTCAATGTCCATACATTCATTATCGATCAAACTCTACTGCAGCCATCTCTCTACCGTAATTACTTTGTCAACTTGTTGGCCCCTAGTTTTCTTATTTTAACTAAGAAATTCTTTTAAGAAGATACTATTTATGAGAGGAATTTAAGAAAACTAGTCCCACCCTCCAGCTGTAGTTCCAAAAGGAAAACGAGAATGATTATGAAAAGGCCTGGGCTAGTTTCTTGAAGCGACCAGGGCTCTTTAAAATTTCAATTTCAATACCGCAACATGACTGAAAGTTTTAATAGCTATATATACGTACCGTATGATGATAAAACTATAGACAAACTACAAAAGGCTTCAGATCTAAAATCTTTTATTATAAATATTGTTCAGCATTAAATACACAAGACAAACGAATTAGCAATTGTATATTATTAAAATCTATATATATTTCACAAAATTGTTAATGATCGTGGTGCAAGTTGCAAGACACGAGGTTTAATTTTCACCGTTTAATTTACAAAAACGATTTGTTTGATGGCTACAAGAAACCATAAAAGGTTATTTAAAATGTGGAGTAACAAGTAAGGTTTAACGTGTCTTTGCAATATGGATATATTTTAATTTTGAACGGCCTCTTCACTATAGTTTATACTTGAATTAGAAATGAAGTTTCGTGTTGCTCTGGCCCTCTTTTTGAATTATTTTATCATTATTATCATTTTTATTTTGTAATAGAATTATAAGGTGTTATGCTGTTTATATAATGATAGAGTTATTTACCCTAAATTGAAGGAAATTTTAGAAGATATTGACCTCACTCAAGTTTTAGATTTGAATAAAAATCTTTGATGCAACTTTATTTCATAAAGCAAGCAAAAAAGGATGCTATTTTTTGTCAATTTGAGAAATTCTTTATATACCCCCACTTATTTTTCCCTATTATATTTCCCCTCCATGGACACCACTACCTCTATCTCATAAGGTACTGAAAAATCATCTTGAAGGTCTGGCCAGTAAGGACGAAAGTTTCTTAATTTTAAACTAATTTTCTATCTTCTCTCGTAAAAAATAGTGAAGGAGATCAAGGTTAATAACTCTCGTAAAAAATAGTATCTTCTTAAAAGAATTTCTTTAGTTAAAATAAGAAAACTAGGAACCAAACAAGTTGACAAAATAATTACGGTAGAGATGGCTGCAGTAGAGTTTGATCGATAATGAATGTATGGACATTGACTCTTTCAAAATAGTGATATTAAAATTGCTGATAATTTTTCGATTATTGTAACAAAATATTATATTAAAAATAGTTTGAAATTGTGAAAAGGCAAAAAAAGTAAACATTGACGCTTTCAAAATAGTGACATATGTATGGCTGACTTCGATATAGTTTTTTTCACTATATAATTGAGCATGTCATTTTCGAATGGTCACACATGATGTTAACTTAATTAAAATTAATTCATAATATTACTTAAAATTTGACAAGTTGGGAAGTATTATAATTCGTTGAATGAATCATAACCCTGGTCCATTACTCACATTATTCACAAATTATTTTATAAATAAGCAACTCTTAAATGGAAATTGTTAACATCCGATGTATCTTTCCATGAAACTTCTCTGAAACTACAGCCTCCAACTGCACTCCAAAAGATATGATATCTAATTTTGTTTTACGCGTTGGGTGGAAGGCGAAATAGGGACTTGAGTTTCCGTCTCCTTTTTGTATTATTTTGCTTAGTATGATTTGATTAGGAGGCAATCATGCATACTAGCCATCAATATTCTCAATTAACTACGTTTTCTATAGAAAGAAGGTAGTACACTAGTACTAGATTCATTAAAATTACAATAGCTGGTAGTACTAGATTCATTAAAAAAAGTTAAAATTAGTGAGAATAAGAAAAAACAGAAAGTGAATAATATAAAGAGATAAAGACGAACATTCATTTGGAAATTTAGAGGAGCATTAATATTCGGATATTCGTAATTTTTTTATTGAAAGAAAAATCTGAATGCTTGTTGGCCAACTTTTCTCAATCTATTAAATAAGGGATCGATGAATGCATGTCAGAACACGACGAAATTAATACTGCGTTGCGTTGACGTGAAGACTTGGCCTAAAATTGGACTGACACGTGTCGTAAAGACTAGCAATAGGGGCTAAAAGTTGTGGTCCACTAAATAATTGACTCATTTATTTAATCAATTATCAGCGTGCATATGTTTATAAAGAGCGTCGAAATGCTGCAATGTCACATCGATTCATTTGGTAGAAGATTACTCGTTTATTATGGCAGTGGCAATGATACTAATCCAACTTCTTCTCTCCCTTCACTTGAAAACCACTGAATCTGCCAAGAGCACCATCGCTAAGCCTGATTGCCAAGATAGCTGCGGGGGAATTCCCATCCCTTACCCTTTTGGCATTGGCCGAAACTGCTCCCTGTCTGAAGACTTCAATGTCACTTGCGACACAACTTACAATAATGGTATACCTACACTTTACTCTTCTGATTTTCCGATTTTGAATATAAGCCTGTCCTTGGGCCAGGCACGTGTAGGCAGTGAAGTATCTTTCCAGTGCTATAACACCACGACAAAGAAGGAGGATCATTATTTTGGGGGATTTTTCATTAATGGGTCATCGCCATTTTGGGTTAACACCGAGAAGAACAAATTTACAGTCCTTGGGTGTAATACACTTGCCTACCTCACCGTTGACTTGAGTACTAATTACACGGTAGGATGCCTTTCTTCGTGTGATAGCCTAGATACCCTGAATAAGTATGGATCCGGATCCTGCTCTGGAATTGGATGTTGCCAGACAGCTATCCCCAGCGACTACATTCTGAAGTCATACTTTGATAGTAGATACAACAACTCGGATGTGTATAGTTTCAGTCCTTGCAGCTATGCTATGGTGGTGGAGGACGCTCAGTTCAAGTTCGACACAACTTACATCACTACTAACAGGCTGAGTTCAAGTCTGAGACACGACGGAATTTACTTTTCAACACTGCCAATGGTGCTCAACTGGGCCATAGCATACAAGGTATGCGACATCGCGCAGAAAGACGGTTCCTCCTATGCATGCAGAAGCGATCACAGTGTTTGTTTAAACTCAAACAGAACTTATGGTGGTTATCTCTGCAACTGCTCATATGGTTATGAAGGCAATCCTTACCTTGATGGAGGCTGCCAAGGTCTTTCTCTCTCTCTCACTCTCTCTTGCTCTTACTCTCTTTTATTATTTTATTTATCATTTACTGTAGCTTCCAAAAAATACACGAACAGAGAGAATTTATAAATATGTTGCAGTAATATGGAGGCTTAATTATTTATAAATATTGTGTCATATTCATGCAGACATTGACGAATGTGCCAACCAAAATGCATGCTCCAAGCCTGGAAAGTGTCACAATATTGCAGGATCATATCGCTGCTCTTGTCCTTTGGGCTGGTTTAGAAATCATAACAATCCCAGAGAATGCAATCTCAACGTGGCACCAATTATAGGTATGTCATTACCTTTCAGAAAAATTAACTGTTAAAGTTCTGAATGTGGTTACAGGCTGTTAAAGTTTTGAGCGAGTTATATTTTTGTACGGATACAAGCAATTACTATAATAGCTCAATTGAAGTATATAAAATATGTAACATGTTTGACACGTAATACGAACAATAGGACAACATATTACACGGTTGAGGAAGGAACACAGTAGAGAAAAAGTGCTATACTTTTTTTTTTAATATATCACAGAAGAAGTAAAATTATAAGATATATATATTTATTATATTGCCAAAAGATGCCACACAGGTTGGGTTTTCACATTGTATGAATATACTATAGAAAAAAAAATTCATATACAAAAATTATACATAAAAAAATAATTTAATTAATGTATTTTAAATAAATTTAGCAGAAAAACCATCAAGCAATGCCACACGTACATTTTTTTCATTAGCGAACTCGAAATAAAAATTGTAGGCAACCGAACCGTAATATTTTTAACATCATTTAATTTTTTTTTCAATTTTTCATATAAAGCTATACCCCATATGCCTAGATATTATGGAATCAACAATTGTCAACAACAGTTGTTGTAAATTTTAGAAGTCAATCATTGAGCCAACCCAATGCTGTAATCCTACACTTGAATCATCGCAAGTTAGCCCAATGATGCACTTTTTTATATTTTGTAAGCATATTTAATTGGGTTAAGGACTGCATTTTTTATGTAAGGGTGCTTTTAATCAAATCAGTTCAAGGTTGTTTACTATCAGGTGAATGTCCTAAAAAAGAAGTGTAGCGATTAAATTTGTCGATATAACATATGCATTGCGTAAGATGTACAGAAGAATAGACTGAAATATAGACAATACAAATGTTCAAAGTTCGTATGTAGACATTGATCAGAACTAAAGATAATGTACAAATAATTAGAGCAATATTTACAAATTTTCGTATCTGATATTAAAGCAAGTTTGCACTTAAAAATTGTAGGGACTGTTGCTGGTTTTGTCGCTTTATCATTTCTTGGATTGTGTATATATGTGGTCCTGGAAAGAAGAAATCTTTCTAAAGTAAAAGAGAAGTACTTTCAATTGTATGGAGGGTGGATTCTGTTGGAGAAGATTAAATCAAATCAAGGGTTCGGTTTTACAATCTTCACGAAACAACAAGTAGAACAAGCAACAAACAATTTTGATAGTTCAAATATTCTTGGCCAAGGAGGTCATGGCACTGTCTACAGAGGAACTCTAAGAGATCAAACGGTTGCCATTAAAAAGTGTAAGATAGTCGATGAGAGCAAAAAGAAAGAATTCGGAAAAGAGATGCTTATTCTCTCACAAATCAACCACAAAAACATTGTAAAAATCCTAGGTTGTTGTCTAGAGGTCGAGGTTCCTATGCTAGTATATGAATTCATCCCAAATGGTACCCTATATCACTATATCCATCACAAAAATAATGGATCCCACATTTCTCTCGAAACCCGCCTAAGGATTGCACATCAATCAGCAGAAGCACTTGCCTACTTGCATTCTTCAGCATGTCCTCCAATTTTCCATGGAGATGTGAAGTCTGCAAATATTCTCTTGGACCGAAATTACACTGCAAAGGTGTCAGATTTTGGAGCCTCAATACTAGTTCCGACCGATGAAGCACAATTCGTCACGCTTGTGCAAGGAACATGCGGGTACCTTGATCCAGAATACGTGCAGTCTTGTCAACTCACAGACAAGAGTGATGTGTACAGCTTCGGTGTAGTTATTCTGGAGCTTCTAACTAGCAAGCCCGTAATTGATTTTTTCGCGCCAGAAGAAGAGAGGAGTCTTTCGTCTCACTTCCTTTCTGCTATGGAAGAGAACAAAATGCAAGACCTTCTAGATGATGAAATTAAACATGAAGATGATATGGAACTAATCATGGAGGTTGCTAAACTAGCTAAGGAATGTCTGAGTATGAAGGGGGAAGAGCGACCTACGATGAAAGAAGTAGCGGAAGAACTTCTTCGAGTAAGCAAGCTTAAGCAGCATCCTTGGGGACAAGAGTACAATCCCGAAGAAACAGAGACTCTGCTCAATGAACGATCCCAACATGCAATAGAGATTGAGCGCACAAGCAATTATTTCAATATTGATAAGGAAGCAGAGGAGAGCATTGCCATCGGTCGTTAATTACCTTAATCTCTTGTCATATTTATGTCGGTTGTATATTTTATTTTCTCATTATTATCACCTTTCTTATTATGTAGTCATTTTGGTTTCCATAAATGTATTGTATTGTATTATGTTGTTGGAGATGTATTCTCCTGTGTTGTATTGTATTATGTTGTAATTTATGATTTCTTTGTGCTCTAGTTTGTATAATTCCGTCAGCTTCCTTATAATGTATAATTGTATTGAGTTCCAAGATTTGTAATAGGAAATAAAATTAGTCCTAATAAAGACAGATTCTACGCTAATATTTCCATTCTTATATTAAGCACGTCGATGTCCTGATTCTCTAACGTCTCTGATTAAAAGATGAAATTTCAAATTGAATATCAACCCTCCGATCAAATAATTTTTTAAGGTAGGAGGAAGAGGGTTACACGAATTGTGCATGCTGCTATAAAGAATACAAAGTAGAAGAGGACTTGCAGCATATGCAATGAGAAAGCGGGTCACAATTCTAGAACTTACCTTAAGGTTAAATAAAAATTCCTTGTTGGTCTTTTTTTTTATTTTATACATTTTTTGCAAGTTAGAAATCAAAATTACCGATCCGTATCCGTATCTGTATCCGAAAAATAAAAGCAAATACGAATAAGATTTTACCACTACCCGATCCGTATCCGATCCGTTTGCACCCCTAGCTGCGACTATGTGGTTTATGCGGGAGAGGAACTAGATGTACCTATTGTTTTGATACAAGAAGGTGTTCTAGACGACTAGACCCCATGGATTCAACAGATCTCGCAAGGGCAACCTCGCTAAGAGTTAACACACAATCAAATGGTGACGACAATGAGTCTGAAAGCCAAGAACAAGATGTGCCTAATTAATTAGTACATTATTTTTTTTGGTTTTGAAACACAAGCATTGGAACACAAATACCAGCTAACAACAACCATGCACCATGAAAGAGGGAAAGGCATCAAGTCTGAAATGAATAAGAATAGGTTTCATTATTAACACCATGTAAATATGAAATATATTCTGATATAACATTGCACACCATGTCCTATCAGGTATGTGTGCTTACTAATTACTAAATGCTGCCTCTTTTGCACAAATTACAAGCTATCTATCATAGTGTTTGATAATCTCAGTTCAATATGCTTTAGTGCTGGCAAGTGGTATGGATGCAACCAATTATGAAGATTTTCTAGTTTGGGCTGTTTGGGACAGGTCGAAACGACTAATTTAGTGATGAAACAAGGGAGGTGAGAGAGAGTTGAGGCCTTCTTAAAAATATCAAAATGAACTTCTGTTAAATTTGGCAAACTGAGAACTAGTAAATTAACCAAATTGTCAAATCCTTCAGGAAAACAATGTAATATATAAGCAATCATTCATATTCAGATACTTATGAGTTCATTGCACCAGCTTTTGCTTCAGCAATGCAACTGTTAGTATATTCAGAGAGCAATTTCTTATATTAATTTGCACAATTCATTTTGCTCCTTCAGCTTTAATTTCTTTAGAAAAACTGATACATGAAGTATATCAAGGGGGCTTTCTGTTCAGAATGGCCATTTTCTAGGTCATGGATCACATATTTATTTGAGCCATGTTCATATATGCTACCATGATACATATATGGTCCCGTATCATATCCGATACATAGAGGTCCCGTATCGGATACGATACGTAGAGATAGCAAACGTGTCAATAGACCGAGAAATAATCAAAGATAGAAAAGCACAGTTAACACAACATGAATCATTAGTAGGTAACAAGTGAGGAATAACAAAAAATCCAAAGAAACAGATTCAAGTAGCCAACAAACAACATAAAGCAGCACTTCAAGTCAAACATAACAACCAAAACACAAGTCACAACATAGATAGACCTAATTAAGAAACAAACAAACAGTATATCTGTATGTCATTCCTGCATACAAACAACAAAAAACTGACAAGTGATCACTCGAGAGACAAGGATGCGAGCTGATCGGCAGTGGCAGGGGCGTTGGAAGCCTGCTGCTGCTGCTGAGCAGCGGCGACATTGCGAAGCACCTCCATGGCCTCGGCAACCTTGGACTTGAGTGCGTCGGGGGATTCCAACAGGTGCAGCACCTCTGTCTGATCCATCTCAAGCAACATCCCCGTCACCTTCGCTGCGTGGTCATGCTCCAGCTGTTCCACCAACGGGTACAGGTTTTCTCCCAGCATCTACACATTACAAGAAAATATATTATATTTTTAGATGAATACTGAGTGGTAGGATCAATAATTTTAATAGTATTTAGTTAAATTTTTTTAAGAAAATGATATTTTTGAAAAGAATTAGAAATGAGTGATACTTGTAATTCCTTTGTATATTTTACTCTTAAAGAAAATGGGCACACAAAATTGCTGTCGGGTAAGTTAATTAGTCTGTTTAACAAGCTGCTTTCTTATGACCAGGCTTATCATATGTAGCCAATGGTAACTTCAAATATATAGACATCTTCCCTTCGAATTTATTCGCATAATAAAAACTGAGTCCCGCTACACTACTTGTATAACCATATCAGGGTATATGCTTATAATTCATAAATCAATTTTTAAAGTACAAATGACGAATCCGAACAGTTCAACATGATATCCACATTATAATTCATACCGTTCTCTGTTGCTCAGGATTGGCATTGGCAAGAGCAGTGGCAAGGGTACCGATGGGCATGGGCTGTTGCATCATCCCAGGCATCTCACGCATGGGTGGGCCCCCCATGTCATAAGGAGGCATCATGCCACCAGCAACACCAGGCATCGGACCCTCGGGTCCCATGTTGCGGCCTGGTGGGTAACGGTACATACGGCCCCTTGGGAACATCTATAAACCCAAATAGAATGATACTAAATTAAAAAAAAAATTAAGAAATAAAAAAATAAACAAACCACCAAGTATTTCATTTTATTTATGTAGATTATTATTTAGAGTTTCTCATACTAAACAGGCCTATGTTTGAAGGCATTCTATGTTTTCCTCTCAATTTTAAATAAACAACATATCAAGAAAAAAAAAGAAAATCAAAACACACTTGGACATATTATTTAAGTTCATTATAATAATGAGGAAGGTTCATGTGCCTCGTGCCTTTCATGCCTCATATCCTATATCTCCATTTTCGAAGTTCAAACTATCAATCTGAACAGCTCAACATGGATATCAAATTTTATACTTTTTGAAATTTTTTTACTATTTTTTTTTCAGATAGGTACAAAATCGCTGTTTCTGGATCATTTACCCTCTGAAAAAATAGTAAAAAAATTTAAAAACATGTATAAATTTTGGTCTCCTCGCATGTTTTAATATGGATATCATGTTGAGCAGTTCGGTAACAGCTTGAACTTTGAAAACGGAGATATAGGATGAGGAACAATGAGACATGAAAGGCATGAGGCATTTGAACCAGCATCTACAATAATAAAATCGACTATCAACCATAAAAGAATGTATATAGGGAGTTACCTGTTGGCGAACAAGAGGCATGGATTGCTGTGGCTGTTGGACAGGCCCACCAGCACTAGGGCCACGACGACCGCCACCTGGACGAGGTGCCTTCTGCCCTTGCTGCACCATTGGTACTACAAAGTTGGGCATCAGTCCCCCTCCCGGCCTCATCCCTGGTACCATCTGCTGCTGGAACCCAAATCCAGGCTTTTACAAAAAACAAAAAAAATCTCAGCAAATCCACTTCTCATAAAAGGGGTATACGTGTAATTTCAAAGTTTTTGAGGGGTAAATGTTATATTATGAAGCCAAATGGGCCAAGGCCCATATCGCTATTGAATGGAATTGATTTCCATTTGGAAATAAAGAGAGGAGCGGAGACAGAGAGAGTAAGAGATATGTATTGAACTCAAAGCCGTGACTTTCTTCTTCCTCTCTAAGCTCATTCTAGGTTTATGCTCTCTTGATTCAATCCACCTAAATACACTAGGAAATCTCAAATTAGTGTATGAAATTGTAAGAGAGTGTTAGAGTGAGTGTTAATGCTTGATTAATCTCCTTGTATTTGTAAAACTCCTTGATATAGTGAAGTTGCGCCGTGTGCTCCCGTGGTTTTCTCCCGAAAGGGTTTCCACGTAAAATCTTGTGTCTCTCTTTTATTTTCTGTGATTGATTGCTTGTTTGTGTTGGCTTCTAGTTTAATTTCATATTTCTCCATTTACTCGGGTATTGGTGTATGCCCGTAAGGTGTTCGATAAAATTACTCCTTGAGCGTTTCCGTGTCCGTTCTCAACAATTGGTATCAGAGCACGTTGGGCTTTGACATAGGAGTGATTGAAGCTTGAGTTGATTTAATTTGAGCTTGTATTCGTGATTGCACGTGTAGAATGGAGAAGGCTATGGAATTTGAGAAGTTGAATGGTAGCAATTGGGCCATTTGGAAAATATTGATGGAAGACTACTTGGTGTCGAGGGAGTTGGATTTACCATTGATTGGTGGTAGTGCGCAACCTATAAACATGGAGGATTATGAATGGGCGATGCTTGATCGGAAATGTTTGGCGGCGATAAGGCCGTGTATTTCACCATCGATCTTGTTTGATGTCTACCAATGTAAGACCGCTCATGAGCTTTGGACCACATTGGAGCAATCATATGAGCAACCTTCGGGTGTAAACAAGATGCATGCTATGAAGAGGTTATTTCTCTTGAAAATGAAGGATGGCATATCAATGAGAACGCATGTAAGCGAGTTCAACTCGATTGCGGCTCAATTGAAGTCCTTGAAGGTAAACCTTGATGAAGAGGTATTATGCTTATTACTTTTGAGTTCTTTGCCTACTAGTTGGGATACTCTTGTTACTACCGTTGCGAACACAATGGGCAACAAATTCAAGTTGAGTGATGTTGTTGCTTCATTGTTGAACGAGGAAACTAGGAAGGCTACAACCCAATTGGAAACCGGGCCTAGTGAGGCATTGACGATTGGTGAAAGAGGGAGGCCGGTTACTAGGGAAAATTTCTCGGGTAGAAAGGGTGCATCTCAAAGTAAGGGAAGATCGAAATCTCAAGGCCGAAAATATTCTTGTTGGCATTGCAAGAAGGAAGGGCACATGAAAAGAGATTGTCCTCTCTTGAAAGGCAAGCAAAAGAATAAGAAGCATGATGGTGAAGCAAGTATAGTTTCCAATGAAAAAGGAGATGCGGTGACATTAAGCGTTGCTTGTACCGCGAGTTCAAACATGGATGTTTGGGTGTTGGATTCGGGTGCCTCATTCCACATATGCTCGGATCGTTCTTATTTTGTCAATTATAAAGAGGTAGATGGTGGATATGTCTATCTTGGTGATGGCCGACCATGTAAAATTGTCGGAATTGGCGATGTTGAGCTTGAGCAAGCCGATGAAAGGCGATATAAATTGAGCAATGTGAGGCATGTACCCGAAATTACTAAGAATTTAATCTCGGTGGGTCAACTTGATGACGGCGGTTTTGTTGTGACTTTTGGCAAGGGATCATGGAAGATATCAAAAGGTTGCATGACATTAATGAAAGGGCAAAAGGATGGGAGTTTGTACATTCTTCATGGAGCACCTCGAAGAAGTGTTGTGGCTATGGCAAGTAAGCATGCGGATATGCAAGTGTGGCACAACCGACTTGGTCATCTAAGTGAAAGAGGTATGAAGGTGTTACAAAATGAAAATTTCATTCCTTCTTTTGATTGTTCATCTCTTGAATTTTGTGTTCATTGTATAATGGGAAAACAAAAGAGAGTGAATTTTAAGAGGAATGAATCCCATAGAAAATTGAAATCATTGGAATTGGTTTATTCCGATGTGTGTGGCCCATTTAATGTTAAATCTCTTGGTGGAGCATCTTACTTTGTTACCTTTTTAGATGATTTTTCTAGAAAATGTTGGATTTATCCCTTGGCCTCAAAAGATCAAGTTTTTGAAACTTTTAAGAAGTTTAAAACCCGTGTTGAAAATGAGATTGAAAAGACCATCAAATGTTTACAGACGGATAATGGTGGTGAATTTTGCTCTAATGAAGTTGAAAATTTTTGTGCGAGAAATGACATTCGGAGAGTGAAGACGGTTCCATATACACCGCAAGAAAATGGGGTCATTGAAAGAATGAACCGGACCATTGTGGAGCGGATTAGAAGTATGTTGTCTCACTCGGGTCTTCCAAAGTCATTTTGGGCCGAGGCGGCCAACACCGCGGTTTATCTAATCAACCGATCACCAAGCGTGGCGTTAGACGGTGGCATACCGGAAAGTTTGTGGAGTGGTAAGAAGCTTTCTTATGAACACTTACGAATTTTTGGTTGTGAAGCTTATGTGAAAATTCCTAATGTGAAGAGGAATAAACTTGATGTCAAGTCACGAAGGTGTGTATTTGTTGGTTATGGCGGTGATGATTTGGGTTATAGGGTTTGGGATCCTATTGAGAAGAAGACAATTAGAAGCCGAGATGTCATATTTCGCGAAAATGTGATGTTCATGGAAAATCATGAGAATGAGCAAAATGAAGATCGACATGAGGAGGAGCATGTTGATGCAAGTGTTAAACCTAGAATGGTGACACGTCCTCAAGAAAATGGTGATAACCATGAGGATGAGGGTGAGCCGGTGGAGGCGCATGAGGATGAAGGCGTAAGCGAAAATGAGCACACTAATACCCCGGAACAAGAGTTGAGAAGATCAAATCGAGTTTCTCGACCTACACAAAGGTATTCTCCTTCTCTATATTATGCTTTGTTAACGGATGCGGGTGAACCCGAGTCATTTCATGAGGCTATTGATTGCTCAGATAAGGCCGAGTGGCTAGGAGCAATGGAAGATGAAATGAATTCGTTGCATCTAAATGAAACTTGGGAGTTGGTGGAACTTCCAAAGGGAAAGAAAGCATTGAAAAATAGGTGGGTGTTTGTGTTGAAAAATGAAGCCGATGGTTCAAAGCGGCATAAGGCTAGGTTGGTAGTGAAGGGCTATGGACAAAAATATGGTATTGACTTTAATGAAATTTTTTCTCCCGTTGTGAAGCATAGTTCAATAAGAGTTGTTTTATCTTTGGTGGCTAATTTGGATTTGAAGCTTGTGCAACTTGATATTAAAACCGCTTTCTTGCATGGTGACTTGGATGAGGAGATTTACATGTCACAACCGGAGGGTTTTGTTGATAAATCAAATCCTAATCTTGTGTGTAGATTGAAAAAGGGATTGTATGGTTTGAAGCAAGCCTCTCGACAATGGTACAAGAAGTTTGATACCTTTATGCAAGAAGAGGGTTATAAAAGAAGTGACTTTGATCATTGTGTTTACATGAAAGGTAAAGCGAAGGAAACTTTTACCTTGTTGTTGCTTTATGTTGATGACATGTTGATAGCAAGCACTGATCATGGTGAGATCAAATCTCTTAAGCTTGACATGTCCAAAAGGTTTGCTACTAAAGATCTTGGTGAAGCAAGGAAAATATTGGGCATGCGGATTCAAAGGGATAGGGAGAAAGGGAAACTTTGGTTAAGTCAAACGGAATATGTTGATAAAGTCCTTGAAAGATTTGACATGACCGGATGCAAACCGGTAACTACACCCCTAGCCGGACATTTTAAATTGTCTAAAGAGAATTCTCCAAAGAATGAAGAAGAGAGAGCGAGAATGAAACATGTCCCGTATCTATCGGCCGTTGGTAGTTTGATGTATGCTATGGTGTGCACACGGCCCGACATTGCACAAGCAGTGGGAGTCGTCTCTCGGTATATGTCTAACCCGGGATGGGAACATTGGCAAGCGGTGAAGTGGATACTTCGGTACTTGAAAGGTACTCGAAGCTTGCAACTTTGTTTTGGAGGATTTCGTTTAGCAATTGAAGGGTATGTTGACGCCGATCATGCGGGTTGTAAAGAGACAAGGAAATCTACAACGGGTTATGTTTTTACTATCGGTGGTGGAGCCGTTAGTTGGATGTCTCGTTTGCAAGACATTGTTGCCTTGTCTTCCACCGAGGCGGAATACGTTGCATTGACCGAAGCGGCCAAAGAGATGATTTGGTTGAAGGGTTTGCTTGGACAATTTGGATTGAGGCAAAAGGAGTATGTGGTGCATTGTGATAATCAAGGTGCCATACACCTTGCGAAGAATGCGGCGTATCACTCAAGAACGAAGCACATAGATGTGCGATACCACTTTATTCGTGATGTGCTTGATCGTTTGCAATTGATCGTGGAGAAGGTTCACACGAAGGAAAATATTGCGGATATGTTCACGAAGGTGGTGCCTCCGGATAAGGTAATGTTTTGCCGGAAGCGTTCCGGGTTGGTTGAGTAACTCGGATGTTGGAGCGCGGTGCGGTACTTGTGAGATCAAGTGGGAGCTTTGTCTTCAAGTGGGAGATTGTTATATTATGAAGCCAAATGGGCCAAGGCCCATATCGCTATTGAATGGAATTGATTTCCATTTGGAAATAAAGAGAGGAGCGGAGACAGAGAGAGTAAGAGATATGTATTGAACTCAAAGCCGTGACTTTCTTCTTCCTCTCTAAGCTCATTCTAGGTTTATGCTCTCTTGATTCAATCCACCTAAATACACTAGGAAATCTCAAATTAGTGTATGAAATTGTAAGAGAGTGTTAGAGTGAGTGTTAATGCTTGATTAATCTCCTTGTATTTGTAAAACTCCTTGATATAGTGAAGTTGCGCCGTGTGCTCCCGTGGTTTTCTCCCGAAAGGGTTTCCACGTAAAATCTTGTGTCTCTCTTTTATTTTCTGTGATTGATTGCTTGTTTGTGTTGGCTTCTAGTTTAATTTCATATTTCTCCATTTACTCGGGTATTGGTGTATGCCCGTAAGGTGTTCGATAAAATTACTCCTTGAGCGTTTCCGTGTCCGTTCTCAACAAAGGCTAAAGCCCATTTCATTAAAGAAATAGATAACTTACAACCACAAAACAGTTCAAGTAATTGCAAGATGTAAATTCCTAATACCACTTAGCATTATCTGCTGCTCCGCTGGAATTGTAAGTCCAAAAACAATAGCTAAAACATGTTCAACAGTAAGCATAAGCCACACATTGGGGCTGAGAAGATGAAAAAAACAAATTTGGCAGGTTTGCCCATGAACTATATCTAAAGGGCTGCATCTTCATGAAGAACCAGTTGAGTATCTCCAACATCATCTGTAGTCTGCAGGTCTTCATTCATCTCCATCGGGAACTCATGAGGATGCCAGCTAGCAATTGGTATGGCATCCACATCCACTGGTAACCACAAAGCAGTAGACTCCGTCACCTTTGGCTTCACTTGACCTGACCAATAATGAACAAGGGTAATAATGAGTAGAATGATTTGTCTCACTGTTTTTTTCTTACCTGTGCCAAAGCAAATTTCATTGTGGTGCTTCCATAAAGTCCATCATACGGCACTAAACACCAAAAGCAAAGCAGATCTGTGAAAAGAATTAACAGTTAACCATTTGTTTGTTACTTGTGCATTTGTCCAACTGGTGCCAAATATAAAAATTAACAGTTAACCATTTGTTTTGCTTTTGTCCCATATACCTGCACTGCAAGAACATTTGCTAAGGAAGAAGTACATGACCTTGAGTCATTTGTCCAACTGGTGCCAAATATAACTGTGCTCGAGCTTCCAACAGATGTTGTTGCAGTGCAGGTAACAAGGTTCTCCAATGGTGGTGTAGCATTAGGGATTGCCATGCACCATGCAGTGGCTGATGGGAGAGGGCTGTGGCAATTTATGGAGGCTTGGGCTTCCACCTGTCGGACTGGCAGTGTACCATCGGTACCCATGCCAGTGCATGACCGGGCAATAATCAATTATCCCGGAGGCGATGAGATTGCAAAAGACATCACAAAGAAATTGTCTCCTGCTTTGCCGAAGGTATATATATGTTAATAGATTTTTCGGGAATATTGAAGACTATTGGCAGAATTAGATTATGTATATATCGTAATTTTAAATAACCTTAAGATACTGGAAATGTCTTTCATGTAACTCACAGATATAAGGCCTATTATATTGATCAGTACAATAATAATGTTTTAATGAAGTTAATTTCAAAACTTATTGGATTTACTTTAGACGACAAATCAAATCATTGGAACCAATTTATTTCATCTGTAATACAATTATATGCAAGACTTATATTCTTTTGTACAAAGTCAAGCGGTAAAAAAAATAATGAAAAATAAATGCACAAAAATTAACTTATAATTTTTTTTATTACCGCTTGATTTTATACTAAATTAATTCCAATATTTATAAATTTTATATGTAAATGCATTATTTGTGAAGTGGATGATCTTCAACATTTTGATTTGTCATTTATAGTGAATCTGACAAATTTTGGAGTTAACTCTTGGTGACCTTACGAACACACTTGTTTTTTTACTCCATATATGGTATTTCTGTTTTTTGTAATTTGATTATGGGCTTAAATTGTTCTATATTAATAATTGGTACGTATATGTGCTCCATCTGTGTTTATCTACCTGTAGTTGTTTTGATATTTACTCTTGAACCAGATATTAGCACCACCTTATTCACTTCAAGAGAGCCTGCGCATAACTTGAAGGACCTTCTTGGTAGATGCATCGACAATAAGGTCCTGAAAGAAACTAGCAATGCATGAGAGCCCTTCAACATTTGTATCCATAGCAGCACGAGTGGTGGTGACCACTGCGAGTGTGCGTGGACTTGTCGATGAGTTATTCCTCTACTAACTTGTCGATTAATTGTCTAATTCATCTGGTAAAAAAGCATATAGTGCTGATGCATGCAGCTGAATTTGATCCTAAACGAACTAACTCCTTTCGCAAAAAGCTAACCTCATACATATTAGTTATTATAAAAAGAACATTTTGTATACAAAGTAGTTATTATCATAGTGATAAAAGATAGTGTTATCAATAGTGGCTTCTTGCAGGATTGTTAATGGTATTTATGATTTAACGGCCGGGATATATAATTATCCACTGTTACCAACTGTTTTCTTCTAATATCTGAATATTCATGTTTCAGGAATTGCTGCCATCAGCAACAACTTGAAACAATTTTGTCGCAACTTAAAAGTGAGAGATTTGAAGGTACAAAATTTTTCAATCTTCTAATTTCACCTTTTAGAGCATAAAACTTTCAAATATGCATCGATGCTCTTTGTTTACAGTAAATTTAAAAAATATTTAATTTTCTGCCTAAGCTCAGTAGACTCTTAATTGGCTTTTGTTTGATTCATATTATTGTTCAACTTTAGGCTGCATATGTTCATCATAATACTAATCAATGTTAGTTTGATATATTTCGGTGGAGGGAAGAGAGACAGATTTTGATATTTCTCAACACAAACAATATTTTCTCTTTCTCAAATATATATTATCCTTTTTACTTCTCTCTTACTTTACAACTGAGATATAACCCTATTTATAGCCTTAGACATGACTCTTAAAATTCGTACAGTAATTAAAACAAAACAGAATTCAAAACAATTCAAAACAGAAAACAAAGCAGCACAGTAAATTCTGACCCTTGGTTACTAAAACTGTCATAACTTATTATAGGGAACTCCAAACGACTTGAAACTTGTACCATCAGAAACTAGACTTCAAGACACGTCAAATAGACTCCTCATTTGCCCAGAATGATCTAGAATTGCCCTTTCAAATTCGCTCATTAATCAGCCTCAAAATCTGTCTACTGTGCAGTCACGAATTTAATAGCAAATTAAGTTTATTCATCAACACCCCTCCTTAAACTTAATTCTCTTCTGTCCTTCATGCCAAGTAGACTTCTCATTTTCTCAAATAGTCTTGTGGATAGTGGCTTTGTAAAGATGTCAGCTGCTTGGTCCTTGTTTTTCACATGCACCAGTTCTATCTCCTTTTCCTTCACGTGCTCTAGGATGAAATGGAACTTCAGGTCAATATGCTTGCTTCTTTCATGATGGACATGATTCTTTGCCAATTAGATCGCTGATCTACTGTCCAAGTAAATTTGGGTGGCCTTCTCTTGAGCAAAATTTAGCCCCTTTAGTAATCTTCTCAACCAAATCACATGACACACACAGCCTCCTGCTGCCACATACTCTGCTTCGCATGTAGAAAGTGTCACGACTGGTTGTTTCTTCGACGCCAAGTGAATGCCGTGTCCCCCAAAAAGAACACGTATCCCGATGTACTCTTTTGATCATCCACGTCACCGCACCAATCGCTATCGGAATATCCCACAAGCATGAAATCTTCGGCTTTGGAGTAGAATAACCCAAAGGATTTGGTTCCCCGAATATACCGCAAAATTCTCTTTACCGCTTTCAAATGCGTGTAGACCGGCTCCTCCATGAATCGACTTACAACTCCAACACTGTAAGATATGTCTGGTCTCGTGCATGTGAGATAACGCAGACTTCCCACCAAACTTCGGTATTTGGTCGCATCTACTCGTTCTCCACCGTCAAACTTAGAAAGTTTAGCCCCAGGTTCCATTGGTGTCAATACCGGGTTGCAATCCTCCATTTTGTTCCTTTTTAGAATTTCTTTTGCATATGTTTCTTGTGATACAAAAATCCCAGTATTTTCTTGTCTAACCTCCAGACCAAGGAAGTACTTCATCAAACCCAAGTCCGTCATCTCAAACTCCCGAGTCATCACGCTTTTGAATTCCTCTATCATCTCACCATTGTTCCCCATAAAGATGAGGTCATCAACATAAAGAGCAACAAGGAGCAAATTACCTTCATTCTTTTTCACGTATAGTGCATGCTCGTATGGGCATTGAGTAAACCCATTCTTCTTGAAGTAAGTGTCGATGCGGGTATTCCAAGCTCGAGGTGCTTGTTTCAATCCATAAAGTGCCTTCTTCAATTTCAGCACCTTCTTTTCTTCCCCGGTTTTCATGTACCCGGGTGGTTGCTCCACGTATACCTCTTCTTCTAGCACGCCATTCAAAAATGCTGACTTGACATCCATTTGAAAAATTTTCCATTTGAATTGAGCTGCTTGAGCAATGAGAAGGCGAATCGTCTCCATTCTTGTAACCGGGGCAAAGACTTCATCATAGTCTATCCCCGCCTTTTGTCGATAGCCCTTTGCAACTAGCCTTGCCTTGTACCGCTCTATCTCACCTTGAGCGTTCATCTTCTTTTTGTATACCCATTTTACTCCTATGGGCTGACTTCCTTTTGGCAATTCAACCAGCTCCCAAGTTCGGTTTCGCTCGATTGCTTTTATTTCTTCATTCATGGCTGCTTGCCACTTCTCATTTCGTATCGCTTCCTCAAATGTAATTGTTTCGGCATCCGCCAAAAGACAAATTAAATGTACCTCACTTGTCGAGTCGTACAAATCTTGCATGCTTCGCATCCTTGGTTGCCTTGTCTCATCTTCATCATCGATTGTTGGTAGATTTGCCAGTGTGTTTGTTGGTGTAGTGATTGTACCGGTAGATGATTCTTCTTTCTCGAATATCACCTCCGTTGATTTTTCCCAATCCCACGAACTTGACTCATTTACATGCACATCTCGGCTGACCATTACTTTCTTTTCTATTGGATCAAACAACTTGAAACCTTTTGTCTTTTCATCATAACCTAAAGATATACCTTTTGCTTTTGTCATCGAGCTTGGTCCTTTTTTGATCCAGTACATGCGCATAGGCCATACTACCGAACACCTTTAAGTGAGACACTGTTGGTTTTTGTCCGCTCCATGCTTCTTGCGGAGTTTGATCTTCCAACTTCACATGAGGGCATCGATTTTGCACATAGACTGCACATAGCACCGCTTCCGCCCAAAATTCCTTCGGCATTTTCTTGCTCTTTATCATCGACCGGACCATGTCGAGAATGGTCCGATTCTTTCTCTCGGCCACACCATTTTGTTGAGGCGATGGTGCAGTCAAGAATCGCTTGATGCCTTGTTCCTCGCAAAAATTTGTGAAGGCAGTTGATGTGTACTCCCCGCCTCTATCTGATCTGACGGCTTTGATGAACATGCCGGTGGTTTTCTCCACCAACACTTTGAACTTCTTGAAAGATTTTAGAGCTTCAGATTTTTCTTTTAGAAAGTAGACCCATGTTTTCCGAGTGTAGTCATCAATAAATGTAATAAAGTACCTTTTTTCACCAAAAGATTTTGGAGTGATCGGTCCGCAAATGTCGGTATGTATGAGCTCGAGTGGTTTTTTCGCACGATATTCTGGCTTTTTTGGGAATGAGGTCCTTGCTTGCTTGCCGAGTAAACATCCTTCGCAAAACTTGGTGGTGTAGTCCATGTCCGGTAACCCATGGACCATGTTCTTCTTGACCAACTCCTTTAGGCCACCATAATGGAGGTGACCGAACCTTAGATGCCACAATGCCGATTTGTCCTCCATGTCGACTTGTAGACATTTTTCCTGCACGTTTCGCAAGTTGAGCTTGTACATGCGATTTTTGGCCATTTCGACTCGTGCTACCAAGCGCCCTCGATTGTCTTTTAATTGTAGTACCCGGTTTTTCATGAATACCGAGTATCCCTTCTCCATGAGTTGCCCCATACTCAAAATATTGCTCTTAAGATCAGGTACATAATAAACATCCTCAATTGACCCTTCCGTACCACCTTTTTGTAAATAGTGAACCGTACCTTGGCCTTTTACTTGAATCTTTGATGCGTCTCCGAACGACACGGTCCATCTTCAACCTCTCGCAACTCCTTGAATAGGTGCTTGTGCCCACACATGTGGTTGCTTGCACCGGTGTCGAGGTACCAAACTGTGTCACTATCGGTATTGATATCGTTGTATGCCATCATGAGAACACCATCTTCTCTTGTCTCCTCTTCCGTGACTAGATTCGCATTTCCTTCTACCTTTTTCTCGGAGTAGCACTCCTTTGCATAGTGCCCATGCTTGCCACAATTATAGCACTCGACATTTGATTTGCACTCTTTTGCGTAGTGCCCATGCTTGCCACAGTTGTAGCACTCAACATTTGAATGATTTGACCGGCCGCCTCTCCCATGACCACGTCCTCTACCTCGCCAATTTTGTTGGCTTGACTGCCCCTTCTCCTCATAGTATCCACCTCGACCGCGGCCTCCACCACCGCGACCATTGCTGCGACCTCCACGGCCGCGCCCTCTACCACGAAAGTTTTGAGTATAGAGTACCTTTTCATCTTTGATAGATACCTTGGCTTGCAGTGCTTCCTCAAGCGACTCATTCTTCTTCTTCTTGCGTTGTTCATGCGCCTCAAGAGAACCAGCGAGATCATCAAGGGTCATCTCCTCCAGATTTTTCGACTCCTCAATTGCACAAACGACATTCTCAAAATTCTCGGTTAATGACCGCAAAATTTTCTCCACCACTCTTGCATCAGTTAGAATTTCTCCATTTCGTTTTAGTTGATTCACCACTGTTTGCACACGCGAGATGTAGTCGGATACACCTTCTGACATCTTCATCTTCATACTCTCCAATTCGCCGCGTAGAGTTTGGAGTCTTACTTGCTTTACTCGGTCGGCTCCCTTGAACACCTTTTCCAAAGTGTCCCATGCTTCCTTGCTAGTTGCCGCACTCGCTATCTTTTCAAAATCCGACTCGTCAACCGCTTGGAATAACATGTATAGCGCTGTCTTGTCCTTCATTCGCCTTTCTTTCAACGCCTTTACTTCATTTGCCGTCTGAACTGTGTTTGCATCCGGCTCTTCAAAACCGTCTTCGACTACTTCCCATGCGTCTTGAGCCCCGAGTAGTGCTCGCATTTGGATGCTCCAGTTGTTGTAGTTGGCTCTCGTCAATCGTGGCAGTGGCATACCTCCCACCGACATTCTCCCAGAATTTGCCATAAGCTCTGATACCAATTTGTTAGTTTGATATATTTCGGTGGAGGGAAGAGAGACAGATTTTGATATTTCTCAACACAAACAATATTTTCTCTTTCTCAAATATATATTATCCTTTTTACTTCTCTCTTACTCTACAACTGAGATATAACCGTATTTATAGCCTTAGACATGACTCTTAAAATTCGTACAGTAATTAAAACAAAACAGAATTCAAAACAATTCAAAACAGAAAACAAAGCAGCACAGTAAATTCTGACCCTTGGTTACTAAAACTGCCATAACTTATTATAGGGAACTCCAAACGACTTGAAACGTGTACCATCAGAAACTAGACTTCAAGACACGTCAAATAGACTCCTCATTTGCCCAGAATGATCTAGAATTGCCCTTTCAAATTCGCTCATTAATCAGCCTCAAAATCTGTCTACTGTGCAGTCACGAATTTAATGGCAAATTAAGTTTATTCATCAACAATCAATATGATTAAATATATATAATCTTGAACAGGGGTATAGCTGGTATACATTTATAGATTTTACTGGTACAAAACTGATAATGGTATTCTATCTGTCATTGTTTAATATTGATTTATTTTTACAACAGATTGCTGTACATTGACATAGAGTAAGTTGGGCGAATTAAAGATTAATTAGTAATTACAAAATAGAAGCTTCATAAGGGCATAACAGCAGGTATATTTTTTTTAAATAATGGTTATATTAAGTTATGACTATGATCACTCAAAAGAGAGCGATGTTATATTTTAAAATTTATAAACTCGGAAATGCTATCGGTTCGGATCGCAAGAGCACAACCTATCGAGTAGTATAATCGAGGTCGATCCACAGAGAATATTGGTTCACAGTCTTGAGCGATCAAATCACAATCTTTCGAAACGCTAGACGAAATCTGAAAATTTGAGAGTTAAAGTTGTGATTAATGTAAATTTGGCAATAATTAAAAGTTATTAAAATAAAGATAGAGATGAGAATTTCTCGGATTTCGGCACACCATTGCTACTCAATCCACTTTGATATTCTACTTCTGTCGGGTCTGATTTCCTGTTATTGTTTTATGGAAGACACCATATAGGACACTGCGAGTTATCTTACACAAATAACATATCTTCCATCGAGATACTACATAGGACACTGCGAGTTATCTTATGCAAATGACAGATCTCTAAATACACAAGTTACTGCATAGATCACTGCGATTTATCTTACGCAAATGATAGAACTTGGTTCGCGTTTTGTTGTTCCGATTTATCGTTTCCCCACTAAGGTTTTCTTCACATAAATCTAATAATTCCCAACGAGGGTAACTCGTGCAACATAGTTTCTCTAACCATTAAAATACTGTCACTACCCTAACGGATTAAACTAGATCACCGATATTAGATGAAGGGATAATAAATCACAAAAATATTTCAATTAAACAACAAGAAATCATAATCAACAGAAAATATATATAGCAAAGCATCATGAGTAATAAGATTTTCTGCCTAGCCTCTAAGAAAAGAACTTAACCGCGGAACGGCATTGTTACAATCACTTCTCTCTTTCTCACTTAATCAAATCTAACCCAAATTACAAAGATGAGTTCCTCTTCTGTCCAGGATGCTTATATAGGAGTGGAGGGACGTCTGGAGTTGAGTGGAGGCCAAGAAACATGATATGGATACAGTTGTCAGCAGTTATTCCCAAAGGGCGCCTTGGTTACGGACCGTATTAGGTGATACGGTCCGTAATGAGACCATGTCACTGAAGGGTCTAATGTTTATTGTGCTATCTCCTGGTCCGTATCCGGCTAGGTCCGTATTAAGCAATATGGGCCGTAATAGAGCCTTAGTTGATGAGCGTCGCTTATCCGATTGACCCGATTATTGCTCCATTTGATGTAAAATAGTTCTAAAATCTGTTTTCTGTAATAAAACATAAAGAATGGTGACAGTAGCCTTTTTCTCTAATTAATTAAATATAAGCGTGAGATAATATGTAAAACCTAAGCCAAAATCCTACGTAATTCATCATCATTTTGACTCTAATCCGACTATCTCACAAAACTGTCAATAAATTTGTAAAGTCAAATTTGTAATAGTGAGTAAAAAAAGGTGCATTGCTATGGGTCAGATAAGAAAAGAGTAAATTGAAACATAATTACGCTAATCCAGGACAATTCCAAATAAACCAAGGTATTTTACAACAGATTTCTGTATATCGACATAAAGTTAGTTGGGCGGATTGAAGTTTAATTAGTAATTACAAAACTAATGCTTGATAAGGGTATAATTGTACAACATGTTTATGTGAATGTTTTTTTAAAGAAAGGTTATAGTAAGTTGTGACTACCTTACAAAACTGTCAACATATGTAAAGTCAAATTTGTGTGATAGTGAGTAAAATAAAGTGTACAGCTAAGGGTCAGATAAGAAAAGAGTAAAATTGAAACATAATTAAGCTTTTTCACATCATAAAGAAATGAAAAATCCAAAAAAAAAAAACCTGATTAACAGTTGGAGCAATCTCGACAAATCGAAGCAGCTCATCTAACTTCTTAGGTGTGAATTTACTGATTAAGTTGTATGCACTTTTTCAATGGAGTACTCAATGGACTATTGGTAATGGGGCAACAATCTCATATTGGTATGACTGTTGGGGACCATCTCCACTCAGGAAGATGAAAGATGGGCTGCCAAGACCGATCTCACAGCACATCTCACTACAGGATGCATTTTCAGAAAATTCAACAGTAACTTCTTCCTTTACTGGTATGGTACCGGTTCTAAATGAGATGGAGGATTCTTTGATTTGGAGGTGGTCGGCCAATGGAGAGTATTCAGCAGGTTCACTGTACAAATTGATGATGGAGGCAGGAAGGATTCAATGGGGTTTCATGAGTAATTGGAAGGCTGCTGCTCCTTTAAAAGTTCAGGTCTTTTCTCAACTCTTTTTAAAAGACAGGCTTCCAACTCGCGAGATGCTGCGGCGAAGGGGTATGAATTGTGAGCCTCATTGTGTGATGTGTCAAGATTGCACACTGGAGACTGCAAATCACCTTTACTTTACATGCCTAAATGCAATGGATGTGTGGGCTCGGTTTGCTGCCTTTCTGCAAATTGGAGTCACAGTAAAAGATACTTGGGAAGGCTCATGCGATTTTTACTGTAACAGTAGTAGAGGTCGTAATAAGCATGTCTGGATCACTTCATGTCGATGTTATGGTCGTTATGGCGACAACGCAAGAGGTCATATTCTGAGATAAGAAGCTACCACCGTGGTTAGTGGCTAACCGAGCTGCTGAGGAAGCAAATTTGTGGCAGAAATTTTGTAGAAAAAGGAATAAAAATGGGTTTGGGGCCGTTATGGGTGCGGAACTAATAGATAGCAATATTGCTATACTTAGTTTGATGTAATATTAATTAGGAGCTGTTGTATTAAACAAATCTCTAAATATAGCCTTGGTAGTCACTACCAAGATTTAAAAAAAACAAAGGACAATTACTGACCCCTATGGCCCTCGTCAGACCCTCTTTTTAAGACACAATAACATTTTGTTGGAAATTTTTTTTTAGGACCCCTGAAAATTCTCAATTAGCATTTTTAACCCTAAAAAATGAGATATATCCAACCCGGTTAAAGTAAAGACTACCAATTTTCTGCTTTTTATCCTAAATTTTTAAGGCATTATGCAGGGCATCATTCTCTTTGCAATTGGTGGTTTTATATTGTACACATTTTATGATTAATTTTAGTTTTTAATAATTACAGGGGAAGAAGTCCAGGAAATTGTTCTGAGTCCCAGCAATTGCACCCCTAATGTCTGTTATCGTATCGTTATTTTTGTGTGTATATAACTTATGCAGATGAGCATGGCGTCATATTGCAAGTCTCCTAAGTAAAAGCAAAACTATTAAATTCATATTGCTGATAAGTATTGGTAAAGTTAAATATATAAAGAAAAATAATTAGTTTGGAATGTTACCATCATTGATATGTACAAATCCAATTTTTTTTCTTACTAATGGAATTGTACTCAACAATAATTTGACAACCTAATGGTACTAAATCTGGTTAGTCGTCCATTAGTTTTAATTAGTGTCTTTGATGAGTGAATATTTTGTGAATGCAGAGTCGCAATTGTGTCAGCCACCTGGTACCTGATAGCCATGGTTGTGAAAAACCGCGAGGGACCCCCAACCCATTATGTTACTTTTGTCTATAATAACAGTTGTGAGGATAATTACATCATTTTACTTTATTCACCTTGTTGGTTTAGTTAGTTCCTTATTTTCATCTAACTCTTCTAGTTGCTCATTTTG